>CAUYRH010140430.1:0-30291 GCA_963574655.1 Perodicticus potto
TCACGCTGTCTCCCTCTGTCCCCAAGGGGAAGTTCCTGGGTAGATCCCGCCTGCCAGAGATGCCTGAAGTCCTCTCTCCCCAGTCTCACCGTGCCCAGCCGCAAGGAAGCTGTTACTCGGCTGCCATCTTGCTCCGCCCTCCTCTTTTATTTTTTTGAAACAGAGTTTCACTAATTAACCCTTGGTAGAGTACGTAGTGTCACAGCTCACAGCAACCTCCAACTCCTTAGGCTCAGGCGATTCTCTTGCCTCAGCCTCCCCAGCAGCTGGGACCACAGGCATCCACCACAATGCCTGGCCATTTCTTTGCTGCAGTTTGGCCGGGGCTGGGTTTGAACCCACCACCCTCGGTATATGGGGCCAGCGCCCTAGTGACTGAGCCAGAGGTGCTGCCTGCAAGATAATTTCTGATTGTGTGTGTTCTCAAGGGAAGGTAGTAAGTAGAGTGATGTGCTAGAGAGCAGTTGGAGAAAGTAAGGAGGAATTTGTAGCACAGAATGGTTCAAGGAAGGCTCTACCAGGACCTAATGTTTATGCACATGACTAAAGGATGAAAGAGTTTAAGGTATGTAGGAGCCAGAGAAACACCCGTGGCAACTCTTCTTTGGGAAAACTAGAAAAATGGGATTACATTAAATTTGTAAGCATCTACACAGCAAAGGAAACACCATAGTGAAAAAATAACTTATACAATAAAAGAAAACCTTTATAACTCACACATCTGATAAGGAGTTAATATCTAAAATATATAAGAAACTCAACAGCAAGAAAAGCACCCAATTCAAAAATGGGCTAAAGACGAGAATAGACATTTCTTAAAAGAAGACAGACAATGAGGAACAAGTATTTGAAAAGACATTGCTGCTTGCCCAGCTGCTCCAGAAGAGCAGGGCACCCCCCCAAAGCAGAGGGACATCAAACTTGCTTGAACCATGGGCAACTCAGGACCAACAAGCTTCTGCCTGGCATGGTTGGGGATTGAACTTGGGAGACCTGGGGACAGGTCCACAGGCCAGATCCCATACCCTTAGGACTCAACATATTGCTCCAGGGCGTAGAGGAGAGATATGTGAACTAAACTCAGGAGGCAAGGCAGCCCATACCGGCAGACCCAAGAGGAGAGTACAGTGTGAGTTTGAGCCACAAAGCACCCCTTCCCCCAAAGGAAAGCCATGCTTTCAGTCTGGGGCAGGATCCTGGGCAGGGAAGCTCCCAGACCATGGTGCCATTGCTGGTGAGCCTTTCTAGTTTGGGCTGCTTCTTGTGGCCAGACACTGGAAAGAGAGATCTGTTATACAGAGATGATGGAAAAGAGCAAATCCTACTCCTAGCAGCCAGTCTGTGAATCCCAGATGGCCCTCCCCATCCAGCATACTTTCTGCCTTGGTAGGTCTATTCCAGCCTCTCCCTGGTGGACTTGTTCAGTGACTTGGGACCTGATCCTCAACCCCTGCTGAGACAGCTCTAGTGCTTGCCTTATGGAGCCCAAAGCAGGGTTACCTGACACAGCCCTGCCCAGAAGCCCTGCTTCTCACTTCTCCATCACTGAGAAGTGACACAAAGAAAGGGGTTTCCAGGGAGGTGGGAAGAAAACCTAGGCTGCTGAACCAGGAAGTCTGGAGGGCTCATAAGAAGGTCGATAAGAAGTAACCTACATAACCAATGACCACTAGAAAGAGACAATCAATGCCAAAAGAAAAGGGCAATAATGTCTGGAGGCATGGAGGCTAATTAAAGACATGCAACCAATTTCAAACAAAGATTATTTCTACCCCTGCACAGCCTTTGTGTCTCTATCTCTCTCTCACATTTTCTCCTCTGTGAGAGGGACCCACTCCCAACTCTGTGGAAGTGCTCTAAACTTTATTTTTGTTCTTCCTAAATAAAATCTCTCTTTGTTACCCTGAAACTTGTATAGACTACTTTTGCTCTCTATCCACATTGCCTGTGCTTCTCCAGTTTTACTTTCAGTTTCCATTCACTTTTTTTTAATTATTTTTTTTTCCAATCACTTTTGTTTTTGATTGCCACTGAACCTCTGCTTAACTCTCTAGCTCAGCTGAGTAATTGAACCAGGTCAATTTGGTTCGGGGAACAGGATCCTTCATCCCCAACAATCACCTCAGCTGTGGTTGAGAATAAGAATGTGTCTCCAGGGAGCTCTAAGGCCCTGCAATACCTGGGACACCTGAGTACTTTTCCTGATAGGGTAGATAGGGTAAGCACAGACCCCTGCCAAAAAACACCACTGTAGCAGGCTCTTCCCTTTCACTACCTACTGACAGGGAGGGCAACTTGTACAAGCCCGTTACAGAATTTACTGATTCAATTATACAGGGCACAGCTGGCTTTTACCCACAAGCACCACCTACTGTCTCAGAGATTAAATTGAGTATACCACTATAACTCACACTGTCCATAAGATCACAGGGCTGGGGAAAGAAAAAGGATTTCAAAGACCTCTATCTTCCCTTGTCAACAAGAGACAGGGAATCTGCCTACAGACATAGTACACCACTACTACAGCCTACAAATAACTAGCACCTGAGAAAACCACCACACTAAGGATATCTATAACCAAAGTACCCACCCAGAAAATAGATGTCATCAAAGCATACACAAGCAAAGCCAAAGGCCCTTACCTAACATATACTACAGACACATCACTAAGAATGAGGAAGGAAAGGAAGCCCCATCTAAACAAAAGAAAATCTAAAAATAAGAAGAGATAGATGCCCTAAATCAGAAGGAATTAGCACAAGAACTCTGGGAATACATATAAAAAAAAATAAAAATGAAAGAAAACCCACAAAGGATCACACTACCTCTCTAGCAATGGATTTCAACCAAAATGAAAAAACTGAAATAACAAAGAATTTTCAAATGTGGATTGTAAGGAAGCTCAATGAAATCCAAGAGAAAAACAGGAACCAGCTCAAAGAAACCAGAAAAACAATTCAGAAAATGAATGAAAATTTTACTAAAGAGATAGATATATTTTTAAAAATACAACTTTTAGAAATGAAATTTTCATTTAGGTAAATACAAAACACAATGGAAAGTTTTAAAAATAGATTGGACCAAGAAGACCAAAGAAATTCTGTGCTTGAAGACAACTCTTTTAAATTAACCCAGTCAAAAATAAAGAATCAAGAAGAAAGAGGAATGAACAAATGGTCTACAAAAAATATAAGATTATGTAAAATGACCAAATATGAGAAGCATAGGCATCCTTAAGGGCGAAGAAGAAAAAGTACAAGGTCTAAAAAACCTATCTGAAAGAATAATTGAGGAAAACTTTCTTAGTCTTGCTTGAGATTTATACATCCAGATACACAAATCCAATGAATACATGGAAGATTCATCACAAAAATGGAAACACAACGACATATAGTCATCAGAATAGCCAAAGTCAAAACAAGGAAGGATCCCCTACAAGTCATGAGGTGAAAATATCAAGCAACTTACAAAGGAAAGTTCATCAGACAAACAGTAGACTTCTCAAGAGAAACCATACAAGCCAATAAGACAGGACAGAAAGGTCCTGTCTTCTCCTTAAACAGAATAGTGGCCAGAATTTTATATACTGCTATTCTTTCATAAATGAAGGAGAAAAAAGTCTTTTTTAGACAAGGAAACACAAAAGGAATTTGTCACTACTACGCCTGACCTACAGGAAAGGCTCAAAAGTGCATTATACAGGAACCACCACAATAGATACCAACCAGTATAAAAACTCTCAAAAGTTATAGCTCACAGCTCTTATAAAACAATAGCACAAGAGGGCAAACAAAACAATGAAGTGTCATCCAACATGGCAAATAGAACAGCATCCTACATATTAATACTAACATTCAACATGAATAGTCTCAGTGCCCCTCAAAAAGACAGACTTGCCCTTCAATTCATGTGTAGATAGAGAAAATATGGTATACATACCATAGAGTACCACTCGGCCATAAAAAGGAATAAAATGATGTCATTTGCAGCAACTACGATAAAACTGGAGACCATTATCCTACAAGAAGTATCTCAGGAATGTAAAACCAAACATCGTATGTTCTCACAAATAAGTGGGAGCTAGTATATGGGTGCACATAGACAAAGCATTTTAAAAAACACAAGAAATCAAGAAGCATGGAGGTTATTAAAACTTACCTATTGGGTACACTGAACACAGGTGATGAGCACCTCAAAAGTTTCAACTAAACATTATACAAGATATTCATGTAACAGAAACATTTGTATCTTCTTCATTTTTTGAAATAAAAAATGTTGAAGGAATTCTATATGTAATGAAAATATATTTCTAAAAATAAAGGAGGAAAAAATACATAACCATTTCAATCAGTCAAAAAACAATCAACAAAAATTCAATATTTGTGATTTAAAACAAACAACAACAACTAAAGCCCTGTTAGCTGATCAGGAAAAGAATGGAGTTAACCTGAGAAGGGAATCCACAAAAAATAAACAAAACCAAAACAAACACAGCTAACATCAAGCTTGCCTCTAAGGTCAGAAATAAGACAAAGATGTGTCTTTCATTCACCATTGTATTGGAGAGTCTTCCTAGAAATCTCCAATACAATTTTTAGGAATACGTTTAATAGAATATGTAAGACTTGTACATTATAAACTGAAAAATGTGTGGGAAAAATAAAGAAGACCCAGATAAATGGAAAGCTATACCATGTCAATGGATGAGAAAGAATCAATATTGTTAAGATGTCAGTTTCTCTCAAATGATTCAGATTCAAAACACTTTCTATCAAAAACCCTTGTGCTTTTTTTGCTGTATTTTGGTTTTTGATGGAAATTGACAAGCTAAATCTAAAATTTGTATGAAAGTATAAAGGATATAAAATAACCAAAACAATTTTGAAAAAAATAAAGTAGTAGGATTTGCACCAATAGAATTCAAGACTTACAATAAAGCTACAGTAATTGAGAAAAGGCAGTACTGGCACAAGGGTAGATATATAAACTCTGGAACAGAATAGAGAGTTCAGAAATATGTCAAACATGCTCTGTATTTTTTTTTTTACTTACTAAAAATGCCAGAGGAAAAGATACTTTTACAACAAATGTTGCTGACAGCTGTATATAAGTAATCACTGATAAAAGAGAATCTTACCTCTTAATTTATATCATGTAAAAGTCAACTCAAAATGGATTATAGAGCTAAATATAAGAGCCAAAAATATACATCTTCTAAAAGAAAAATCCATAGGAAAAAAGTTTTACTTTAGATTCAGCAAAGATGTCTTAGGATATAAAATGCACTAATCATTGAATTTGACTTCTGACAATTCTCAACCTCTACCACTCTCTTCCTTTTACCAACATTTATTAAAAAGCTTGGATACACCTTTGAGAAGCTCATACCACACAAACCCCAGCCCACACAAGAGAACCCTCCCTCCGATCAAGATACTTCACCACCATGAAATCCCAAATCAACTCCCTGCTCTCTCAATTTATTTCTAGATTTGCTTGGGAGTCCAGCCTACTTTCCCCAAGAGACCATATTCTCTGAGTAACATACTTTTTTTCCCCTCTTGAGAGCGTGTGTAAATGTGTTTGTGTCATCATTAGCATGAGTCAAATTTTAGATGGGGAGTTCCAACTTCCTCCTGTGAGGCAGTCACAATACCATCTTGCTTACCATCTTTTGAGGTGCTAAATATTAATGTTTACAACATTTAATCCTATAAATACTTACCGATTAATTACTGTTGCCTTTGTACCTAATATTTACCCAGTGTACTTGGAAGAGCATTACTAAACCAACTAATCCTTTATAGAATGTATGCAACAGGGTAGTCATGTTGGAAGTCTTGTGGTTTGTATTTATTTAATTATTTCAGAATAAACCTACCTACACCCTGTTAAGCTTATGTCTAACAACTTCCCCATTCATGAGAGCATTTGCCCTGCCAAGATAGATCATCCTTTTGTTTCTCACAGCTTCCTTGACAGATCTACTTCATTAGCTCTTCAGACTTTTCAATAATGAAGCCCAAGTTCATAGACTCACACAGTACTCTGAGTCAGACCTGAGATTAGTCATTTGAATGTCTGCCTTCTAATATCAAATCCAGCCACATATTCCACTAGGTATATACAACCTATATATTATAGAATCTAACCAATATAATATGTCTCTTTTAAGAGACATCAACAGAATTATGCTTCTGGGGATACCATTCATATAGAATTCCACATGAATGGTACCTCTCTTGGACTGGGAAAAAATGTCCACCTTCCCAGAGTATTTGCCATTCACATGCAAACTGAAAAAGAGCCTGCCTTAAATTTAAAAGGTCTTCCTTTGTAGGTAAGCAAATCATCTACATCAAAGCAAAAATGCATATAACCCAAATCATAGACAGACGAAGTATGAAAATTTTGGTGAAACTTACAAAACTTGTATACTTCAAAATTGTAATTCTTGCTTTTGAATTGATATTTAAGTTGGAAAAATCTGTGGGGCACTCAGGTATTGGCTGATTTATTGAAAACTTATAAAAAATAAAAGGCTTTGACAGAATTGCCGAGGAATTGGGTGTAACAGTGAAAGTTGTCAAGGAAAACACCAATGGGAGAGCACCCTAAAATTTGACTCTGGGAGACTCAGCCAAATCCTATCTGACAATAACATTTCTTTGCGTGCCATGATAGAGCCTTCATAAAAATTAAAAATATAATAAAATAACAAGAGTAATGATAAAATAAATAAATAAATAAATAAAAATACAAGGCTTTGAACATTCAAGAGTCCCTAATTGTAGAAGCCAAATTCAAAGAATTCTCTTTGCTGCGTACTGTGGCTCATGCCTGTAACCCTAACACTCTGGGAAGCGGAAGTAGGTGGATCACCTGAGCTCAGGAGTTCGAGACCAGCCTGAGCAAGAGTGAGACCCAGTCTCTACTAAAATTAGAAAAACTAGCTGGGTGTTGTGGTGGGCACTTGAGGTCACAGCTACTCAGGAGGCTGAGATAAGAAGATCACTTAAGCCCGAGAGTTTGAGGCTGCTGTGAGCAATGAAGCAAGGACACTACCCAGGGCAAAAGATGGCCTCAAAAAAAAAAAAAAAAAACCAACACTCAAACACTCTCTTCCACTTGTCTACTCCCTTACCATCATGTTTCCCAACTCTTCTTTATCACACAATGAGTTAGCTCAGCTGCCTACATTGACTACTAGTCATGGCACTAATCGGACATCTTAAGAACCTTTCTTTTGGGCTCACTCTTTTCCCAGCTCAGTTCTGTAATTCCTAATATGAGATAATAGCTCAATAACGTCCATTACCCTATCTCATTTTTTATAATTCATCCCTGCTATTTCTAAGAATTCATTGGTTCTCCAAGTGACACTGCAAGGGTTAATGTAACCATAAAGAAAGCACTGGAACTAACTTGATAATCAGCATGAATTTTTCCAAAAACTTTTTTTCAGAAAGAATTTAAACTTCTGTGAATAATGTGAATAGTCCAAAAATAAGTTAGAAACCTTGATCTCACCTAGCTACCACCTACCATCAAAGACCACACAAAACTTCATGCCTGCAGACAGAACTAATTTTGCTGTGGAATCCAGTGCTGTTCTGTGGAGGGTGTACTGATTTTGTCAAGAAAATCAGGTTTAGTCATCCCTATTTAATACTAAATATCTAGCCAAGTCTTCACTGAATTAGAATTTTAGACTCGCAGAGAGATCTTTGAAGACTTCTTGTGCAAGATTTTAATTTTACAGAATTGGGAACTAAGGCCTACAGAGATTAAGGAATTTGCTTAAGGTAATGAAACTACTTAGTGACAATATTAGACTAAAGCCCAGATTTTATGACTCATGCTGTAGCATTCTTTAGTCATAATCTTTTGTTTTTGCTTGTTCCAAATCAATTCTTTTAAATGCTTCTGTTGACACACCCTGATTTTTCTTGGTAAACAATTCCTTTCTTTTTCAGTTGAGTGGATCAGGTAAAGCTGACTCCCTCCTCAGTTTTAGGAGTTGGCATGTGACCCAGTGCAGGCCAATCAGAGTCAACTCTCAACTCTAGGACTATGCTTCAGCTTCAAGTAGATGCATTCTCTCCACTACCAGCAGTGTTGAGAGGACAGATTAGAAGTCTACAGGCAGCCCTCTTGTCTGCTCAAGGAGAAAACCTACCCAAGAATCAGAGTCAGCTCACAGGAAAGTAGAACAAGATTGCACCTTAATGATAGCTTGGAGCAGCTAGATTTGGCAGCACTTAAGGAACTCCAGAATCACATGAACCAATAAATTTCTCGTTTTGCCAACCAGTGTGAGAGTCAGACTTCCTTTTCTTGCGATGGGAAGTCTTGAATAACTCTATCATGCCAAATTTGACTTAGCTTTGCAAAAAGGAGAAAAAGCCTCTTCCAAACCCACCAAAGACATTCCTTAACCATAGTACAAATGAAATCTTTTCTTTTCAATGGTGTGGTTTGACCTAAAAGATAAAACCTTAGAAAATTATCCTTTTTCATGCCTTAATTTTGTCTTTTTGTTTCTATTTCAAAATGTTATGGGAGTACAAATGTTTTGGGTACATGCATTACTTTTATGCAGTTTAAGTCAAGGTTATAATTGTGTCCATCCCACAGATAGTGTGTATTGCAGCCATTAAATGTGGTTTTACCTATCTCCTCTTCCTTCCCCCCACCCCTCTTCATGCTTGATTTCTCTTGAATTTTTACTACCATATGTACAATCGCGTGTTAATCATTTAGTTCCAATTTATAAGTGAGCAAATGTGGTGCTTGTTTTTATATTCCCATGATACTTCACTCAGGAGGATGGTCTCCAGTTCCATCCAAGTTGTTACAAAAGGCACTAGTTCACCAGTTATTTTTATGACTGAGTAGTACTCCGTGGTATACATACACCACATTTCATGAATCCACTCAGAAATTGACAGGCACTTGGGTTGTTTCTACATCTTTGCGATTGTGAATTGTGCTGCTATCAACATGCAGGTGCAGATGTCCTTTTCATAGATTGTCTTTTTTTCCTTGGGTAAATACCCAGTGGTAGGATTGCTAGATCTGCTGGTAGATCCACTCTTAGTTCTTTGAGGTACCTCTATACAACTTTCCATAGAAGTTATACTAGTTTGCAGTCCCATAAACCTGCTTTAATTTTGAAGGAAATGGTAGATCTAGTTATGGGCACTAGACCAAATGGAGTACAGAGAACAGAACCCCTTGGAAAAGGGGAAAATCCAAGCTACAGAATATCTTATTAATAAAACTATATTATTATATATTATGACATCTAAACTATATTAAGAGTATATTAACTTTTTAAAAATGTTCCTATTGAATGCTAAATGTTTTTTGAAAAACTTATAAACATGTAGAGACAGGAAGTAGATTACATGTTGCTTCAGACTAGGGGCTTAGAGCTGAAGGATATAAGGTTTCTTTTTGAGATGACAAAATATTCTAAAATTGAATGTAGTGAGGGTTGTACCACTCTGAATATACTAAAAACCATTTAACTGTACACTTTAAATGGGAAAATTGTATGACATTCTAACCTATGTGAATTATATCTTAAAGATGTTACCAAAAAAAATCCACTAATAAAAAATTGTAATCTAAGGTATTTTTCATAGGCCAGAGCTAACTGTTTTCATCTTCATATGGCAATGATATTTTTAAATGTTCTAGAGAAAAAAATATAAAAATAACTCAGCCTTGATTATAGCAGAGATGTTAAGGATTTATTTCAATTATTGACAGCATAAAAATGATTTCTTTTTAGCTTCATTAGCAATGCCCCCTCTGTAAATTTCTTATTTAGGTGATGCTTGTAGCTGTGGACAGTATGGGACAGATGGCAATGTGGGCTGAGCTATGAGGGTTTAGATCAAAGAGCAAAATCTAGCTCCTTAAATTTTTCTACTCGGGAGAAGTAGATTCTAGTAGATTCTACCTGATTCTAGGTAGGCCAAGGTGTGTAGGCATGGAAGTACAGTTGGCTTAGTACCATTCAGGCATCTAGGGGAATGTCCTGTATCATTAGTAAATGTCTATGGCTGCTGCATTAATTATCCTGTATCCTCTGAGGAGAATGTCTGAAGCTTTGGCAATGGTCAGTACAAGTGAAGGTCTACGAACATTTAACTACCTAGTAAAGTCCATTGGAAGATTCCTAATTCTAGGCCTGAGAAACAACAATTCATCTAAAGTAATTATAAGAGTCTTTAAAAGAAAGCAGAGGGGAAGAGGACACAGCTATCAAGCCTTGGGTTATGAGGAAACTTATGGGTAAACTCAGACATGAGGGAGCCAGTGTGTTTTGGTGGACCATAGACTGGATGTTCTGAGACCCTTTTATCTGGCTTTATAGGTAAGAATAAGGCAACCTAAAGGTAGAATGTCAGCCCAATGTCACAAGGGATTTCACAATCACAAGAAAACTTGAAAGGCAATTGAATGTTATTTGTGAACTTCCTACAATCACAGTTGATCAATTATCCATATCTTAGATATTTTCTTGTCAAGGCAGCATGGAAAATATCTAGCCATGCTTATTCACCTGGCACCTACCTAATGAAAAGGGATGTTTGTAAACACTATTCAGAAAATATTTAGGGAAGAACTGCCAAATCCTAGTTCTAGAAGACTATTGGATCAAAGATGCAATTGCTTATTTCAATGGAGCTCTGAATGGCCTCAGTGTACATACCCAGACAGCCAGAAAAATTTAAGCCAGAAAATTGAGAACATTAACTCAAGAGAAGGGTAGCTCATCTTCTCAACCCTCAAAAAGCAAATAAAGTGCAAAGAAAAAGCTGAGAGTTAGACTCTATGGACAATGGAAAAACAGTTCTCATTTGAGTTGGAAAATATTCCCCCAAGGAAGTTTCTGCCACATCTGAGTAAGGAGAGTAAATCTTTCTTACAGTCCTTTCCTTAACTGCACTAAGGTACTATCCATTTACATTTTCCTTCTCTTCATAACATAAAGTTTCCTGTCTACTTTCTAACCCTAACATTCCACATGTTTTTTTTTTTTTTTTTTTTTTTTTATTTTCAATTGGCAACAACCCAGCCTGCTGCCTGGAAGGATAAATATATCTTCATAATCCTAAAAGTAAATAGTGTTAATACAAAAGGATTGTTAAAATAAACCCACTGTTTTCTGTTGACCTTAACAAGGTTTCCTAAAAGATGATGTATTTTTTTCTCTGAAGAAAAGACACCTTAATAAACCAATGGTAGCAGCTTGGGCAAAAATTGGAGCTGAAATCCTTGCCCCCAGACTTTACGTCTAAGTAGAGAACAAAAAACCTCCAGAAAGAATGTAAAATCACTGATTATGAAATAACTTAGCACTGGCTACATGGGTAAACTACACCAGGCAAGTGTCTTGGATATATTTATTAGGTTGGTCAAGGGTTCCATGACTTTAATTTCATTCACAACTATTTCCTTTGAATGACACTGCAAAGCTGGGAGTAAATCAGTTGAGTATGAAAGATCTTAAATATTTTTTCTTCACTGTGTAGCATTAACAATCTTTTCATCTTTTTAGTCCTATAGCAAAAGGACTCATCAAAACCTTAGGCCAGAGGCACAGTATCTTAAAGAGCAAGAGGAAGTGAAAGGAAAATTAGGGCAAGTAAAGAGATAAAATAAAATACAATGAGGAAGAATAAGCAGAAAAATCCTGACAACATGAAAAACCAGTCCCGAACAACCACTCCAAAGGACCAAGGACCATGAGGTAGCTACTGCAGAGGATTCCCCCTATAAAGAAATGACAAAAAGGGAATTTAAAATACAGATGATGAAAATGTTGAAGGAAACTGCTGAGAAAGTGGAACACAACCAAAAAACAATGAAGTAAATTGCTGAGAAAGTGGAAAATAACCAAAAGGAAATCCAAAAATAGAATCAAATAAGAGATGAACGATACGAAGAATATAGAAAGGATATGGCAGAGCTGAAAAATTGAAGTAGTCAATTAGGGAACTTAAAGATGCAATAGAAATTATTGACAACAGATTAGACCACACAGAAGAAAGAATCTCAGAGGTAGAGGACAAAACTCTTGAGATAACTCAGATAGTTAAAGAGGCAGAAAAGAAGAGAGCAAAAGCAGAATGGTCACTGACAGATTTATGTGACTTTCTGAAGCTTTCAAACATAAGAGTTATAGGTATCCCAGAAGGGGGAAGAAGAATGCCCCAGGGGAATGGAAGCCATACTAGAGAATATTATAAATGAAAATTTCCAAAATATCACCAAAGATTCTGACACACACCTTTCAGAGGGATATTGGACCCCATGTCACCTCGACTCTAATACAGCTTCTCCGAGACACATTGTGATGAACCTGTCCAAAGGCAAGACAAAAGAAAAGATTTTACAAGCTGCCAGGAGTAAGCACCAATTGACTACAGGGGCGAATCCATCAGGGTGACTGGAGACTTCTCTAATGAAACTTTTCAAGCCAGAAGACAATGGTCATCTACCTTTAATCTACTTAAAACAATTTCCAGCCCATAATTCTATATCCTGCTAAGCTAAGCTTTAAAATTGAAGGAGAAATCAAATCTTTTACTGATATGCAAACATGGAGGAAATTTGCCACAACAAGACCAGCTCTACAGGTGATACTTCAACCTGTTCTACACACTGACCATCACAACGGACCACCAGCAAAGTAAGCACCCAGAAATAAAGGACAGAACCTAACTTCCACAATAATGCAAAAGATAAAACTAAGCAAAGGACTCTCACAAAAGAAAATGAATAGAACACTATCACACTTATCAATTATCTCGATATATGTTAATAACTTGAATTACCCACTAAAGAGTCATAGATTGGCTGACTGGATTAAAAAACGCAAGTCATCCATTTGTTGTCTTCAGGTAACACATCTAGCCTCAAAAGACAATTAAAACTCCAAATTAAGGGTGAGAAGCCAATTTTTCAGGCAAACGGAACTCAGATGAAAAGAGGTTGCACTCTTATTCATGGATACATGTAGATTTAAAGCAACTAAAAAAAAACTTTTAACTTTTTTTTCCAGTTAAAAAAAAGTAATGATGGTCACTTCATACTGGTTAAGGGAAAAATGCAAGAAGACATTTCAATTTTAAATATTTGTGCACCCAATTTAAATGCTCCCAGATTCTTGAAACAGACCTTGCATAGTCTAAGCAATATGATATCCTATAACACCATAATAACAAGGGACTTTAATACCCCTCTCTTAGAGCTGGACAAATCCTCTAAACAGAAATTAAATAAAAATATTAGAGATTTAAATGAGACTTTAGAACAACTGTGCTTGATAGATGTATATAGAATGCTCCATCCCAAAGATATAGAATATACCTTCTTCTCATCGTCCCATGGAACATTCTCCAAAATTGATCATATCCTAGGACACAAAACAAACCTCAGCAGGATCAAAAGAATTGAAATTCTACCTTGCATCTTTTCAGACCACAGGCACTAAAAGTGGAACTCAAATCCAACAAAAATGCTCAACCTCACACAAAGGCATGGAATTTAAACAACCTTATGCTGAATGCACTTGGGTGCAGAAAGAAATAAAAAAGGAAATCATTAACTTCCTTGAGTATAACAACAATGAAGACACAAACTACCAAAACCTATGGGATACAGCAAAAGCAGTCCTGAAAGGAAAATTTATCACTTTAGAAGCCTACTTGTGAAAAACAGAAATAGAGCGTATCAACAAACTCACAAGTCATCTGATGGAATTGGAAAAAGAAGAACAATCTAAGCCTAAACCCAGCAGAAGAAAAGAAATATCCAAAACTAAATTAGAGATCAATGAAATTGAAAGCAAAAGAATTATTCAGAAAAATTAATGAAACAAAGAGTTAGTTTTTTAAAAAAAATAAATAAAATAGATGCCTTTGGCCAGACTCATTAGAAATAAAAAGGTAAAATCTCTAATAACCTCAATCAGAAATGATAAAGAGGAAATAACAACTGATGCTACAGAAATACAAGAGATTATCTCTGAATACTAACAGAAAATTTATGCACAGAAATTTGACAATGTGAAGGAAATGGATCAGTATTTGGAATCATATCCTCTCCATTGACTTAGCCCAGATGAAATAGATCTCCTGAACAGACCAATTTCAAGCACTGAGATCAAAGAAACAATAAAAAATCTCCCAACAAAAAAATGCCCTGGTCCAAATGGCGTCACACCAGAATTTTATCAAACTTTCAAAGAAGAGCTTATTCCTATACTACAGAAATTATTCCAAAAAATTGAGGAGGATAGAATCTTCCCCAATACATTCTATGAAGCAATATCACCCTGATACCAAAACCAGGTAAAGACCCAACTAAAAAGGAGAATTTCAGACCAATTACACTAATGACTATTGATGCAAAAATTCTCAACAAAATCTTGGACAATAGATTACAACTTATCATCAAAAAATTCATACATCATGATCAAGTAGGTTTCATCCCAGGGGTGCAGGGTTGGCTTAATATTCGAAAATCCATAAACATTATTCACTGTATCAACAGAAGCAAAACCAAGAACTACATGATCCTCTCAATAGATGCAGAAAAAGCATTCAATAAAATTCAGCATCCTTTTCTAATTAGAACACTGAAGAGTATAGGTATAGGTGGCATATTTCTTAAACTGATTGAGGCTATCTATGACAAACCCACAGCTAATATTTTACTGAATGGAGTAAAACTAAAAGCTTTTCCTCTTAGAACCGGAACCATGGTGGGAGTGCAAACTAATATATTCCTTTTGGAAGGATATTTGGAGAATACTTAGAGATCTAAAAATAGATCTGCCATTGGATCCTATAATTTCTTTCCTCTTTAAAAAGATGTGAATCATTTATTTTTTTCCCTTTTATTACTAACTAAATGCTAATTGGACAGCACTAATGACCATGAAAACTCAAGACCCATTTTTTCTTAATGTTTGGGACAAATTTGTAGTATTCTGCCAAAATGCCTTAGTCATTATATTTCACAGTTGTAGTTTTGGGTGTAGACTGAAAATATGAAATTTGTAGAGAAAGCAAACATATAATCAAAACCTGTAAGTCTTTTCAAGGCTTTGTAATCTGTATACAAATGTCGTGAACACCAAAAATAAGTCTGCTAGAAAACGTAATTGTATTCTAGCAAGACAGTGTCTGGCCTGCAAGTTCTATTTGAGCTTCTAAAAATCAAAATGTAGCAAAAATACACACAGCTATCTCCCCAACTCCATAATGAATAATGAAACAATTACAGATCAATTTTGTGGGATACTGTCATCTGGGACCTTTTCAGCATTAATTAATAACATCTATTCCTAAAGAGAAAGCAACGGATGTACATATTATTATACTTATTGAGCTCTGTTATACGTTTATTTCAGCAGATATTTTAATTTTAGTTATGACTGATACTTTGGGAGGCATTCTTTAGGCAAGAATAACTTTTGGGCTTTCACTAGATAAGGTAAATCTACTTTAGAGAATTGCTTAATTTCCTGTGATTTTTAGAGAGATGACTATTTAACCCTTTGTAAAAGGGAAGGAAGGCTGAACTCTGAAATAATCCCAGGCTTTATGCAATCCTGAGTTTTAAGTTAGGGAAAGAAAGAAAAGAAAGAGTTAGGTTGACTCACAGCAGTATTGTGGAATTCTAAAATCTGATTCAGTTCATTTGCCCTCACTAAAAGTTGTTCCACACATTTCTGTATAAAACAGATTTATAGCATCCATTTTCACTCTGATTTCCTGTTTCGCTGTCCATTCACCAACAAGTATTTGGAAGCCTAAAATGTCTATGTGGAGTGCTTTAAGAGTTGACCTAGGAAGTGAGCACCCCTCTGGGAGCAATTTGATTGGTCAATACTATTTCTGAGCTCGGCATGTGAATCTTTATGACTGCACAGCTTCGGGAATGAATTACTTGACCTCAACTTTCTCCATAGGGGTGCACACCTTAATTTTCCATACTAATTTTCAAATAGAATTACAAAAACACTTTACTTATCTAGAGGTCAACTATTCTACAAACTGAACTACTTGGAACACAGTCAAAAAGCAAGCAAAAAAAGTATTTTTGCAGGCAAAGTGATGTCATCAAACTCCATAGATTTTCCTCATGGGACAGCTGCTGCTAGTCATTTACAGCAAGTTTACCTTGATTTTTATTCATAATTTTGGTCACTGTACTGGTTGTGCTTTTCAACCTAAAGCAGATTAGGAAAAACTAGATGTGACAAAAAGGGACGAATAGAGTCAACACACTGAGAACGGTGTTACCAAAAGATACTAATCCAAAAATGGTGACTAAAAAGGACAAACAACCCCATAAGCCTCTATTATCTATAAGGACATCACTTTCATTACAAAATTAGCATTTACAATAATTATCAAATATTAACATTCATAATAATTATGAAAAACATAAAAGTTTTCATTTTTTAATCTACCTTAATTAAGAAAGTGGGGAAGATATTTTATAAGATATTTTATAAAGAATTTCATTTAATAAAAAAAATTTCAGGCTCGGTGCTCGTAACACAGTGGTTATAGCGCCAGCCACATATACCAAGGCTAGCGGATTTGAACATAATCCAGGCCAATTAAAACAACCATGACAACTGCAACAAAAAGATAGTTGGGCATTGTGGTGGGCACCTGTAGTCCCAGCTACTTGGGAAGCTGAGGCAAGAGAATCGCTTAAACCCAAGAGTTTGTGGTTGCTGTGAGCAGTGATGCCACGACACTCTACCGAGGGTGACATAGTGAGACTCTGTCTCAAAAAATAAAACTTCAAAAGGGTTAGCACTTACAAGAATAAATAAACTCTGGTGATCTCTCTTCTATCGTGATGGATTCTGGATGATCCATCTCCTGTAAATTAGAGAAATGATTGCGAGCCCATAAATAAAAGTAAATCTGTTTGTTTTTTTTAACCAGCAGCATGTTCTCCTCCAAAGAATGAAGGCTTTTTATCTGTAAACTTGAAACAACCTGCAGGACTTGAGTGTGGGCAATGGGAAGCAAAGCCAGAAATGGAGCTCTCGAGGAGAGTGCTGCTCTCCTTCCTACTCCCATGCTGTTGGTGGAAGGTGAGGACAAAGGAAAAGGAAGGAAAAGGGCATCCTGATGGGAATGGAGGGGAGGCTGCAAGTTAGCTGACTCCTCTGGGGAGTAAAAGGAGGCATTCAGAAATATGTATGGATAATACGCACAGACCAAGACAGACAAACAGAACATCCCATCTCCTATTTTAAAGGTTCAAGATGAAAAATACTATCCCAATTAACTATCCTTTAGCCATTCTTGAGGTAGAGGATGGTGGGAAAATATAAAAGGGTAATTCATGAAAGTATCCCCTAGAATACCCAAATGCACGGGCCCCTAATGCATGTGCTCATTCATTCATTCATTCACTCTGCCTCAGTTAATAGCTATTGTAACTTGTAATAATTTTCAATAAAATCTTTCTTCTCTATCAGATTACAGATTTTAAGAGCAAGTGTCATGTCTTTTTTTTATTATATTTCCTTTCCACTCTCATGTATTTTATTTTTTAAGTAGATGATATATATCTGTTCTTTATTTTAAAAGTATGCTTAAGAAAAACGGAAGGTGTACATATTTAAAATAATATGAATAATGATTACATTTTTATCCTCCCATCTAATCTTGACTTAATCATACTAGGATAAAATTAGTTGCTTGAACTTAAGGTGTGCTATAAGATTCTAGGTTTCTCTGAACCACAGTACTTAACTTTTCTAGTATTGACAACTTCTTGGAACCATTAAAATATATTACAGAAAAGGGGCATATCACTAAAAAAATTGCTAGAAAAGAAATTACATATTTTGTTACTCTACAGGATTTTATGCTCTAACTTGACCATCAGTCTACCTGATAAATTCATGGTGTTGCAGTCACTTACATAATTTGGTTGCCCTGATACAGACTGTGGTCCATGCACAACCTGTTATATTTTATAGATTAAATTAACATAAACTTCCTGTGATTCCACCTTTCTAAGCTATCTTTACAAAGAAAGGTGAGGGTGGAAGATTGAGGGGAATCTAAGAATGTTCTGCTATGTGCAGAATTCTAACTGACTGAAATATAAAACACATACAACTACTTGTGCTACACATTTGATATACACTGTTCACATTATAGAACTTTCTATTATTTTAGAAGCATTAAACTTAATACACCTTAAATTAAAATAGTTGCTTAAATTTCAAAGTTGGGGGACACTAGCATCTGGAAACTTTTCAGGATTCATTCATTCATTCCTTTAACATACAAACATTTTAATAGCTATGGTGCTGCGCAACACAGTGATAAAAACAGAGCTCAGGCCTCAAATTGCTCACAGTGCAGCGTGCAATTTGCTGTCCAAGGTTAAAAAAGCCTTTGATACAGTAAAGTAAGGGGCTCACAGGGTGTTTGGGAGTCTAGAGGAGGGACAACTAAGGCAGTCGGGGATCGGGAAAGTCTTCCCAGAGCAGGAACCATCTAAACTGAGTTGTAAATAACAGTGTGACAGATACAGCTTGCTGTTCATTAATGCCCCTTGTCTTCTTTTATAGAAAATGCAGCATCTGCTTTACAGTAAGGCAAATGCTGCCTCTCATCTCCAGGATAAAAACTGTACTTCCCAGCTTCTTTCTGAGTGACTGGGATGTATGTGAACGCAGGCATAATTTGACAGCTTCCAGGAATGCTCCCCCAAACATATCTGGGGCATGCTTTTGTTCCTTCTTCTTTGTGTTTTCCTCTAACCCTATGTCTGGAACATAGATGTGATGGCTGGAGCGCTAAATGTCATCTCATAATATGAAGATAAGGGCCATACTCCAGGAATGGCAGAACAATGTGGTGAAAGGAGCCTGTTTTCCCGAAGATACCCAGAGCAGAGATACCATGCCAGTGCTCCCCACCACCACACTGCTAGGGCAGAGAAGATTAACCTCTATTTAAGACTGTGTCATTTGGGGGTCACTGTTAAAGCTAAACATAATTCTTATGCAGCTGAATAGAAGTTATTGAAGCAAAACACAAAGCCACTCACCACAGAGGAAACCATGCATGCAGAATGACAGAGGCCGAATGGCATGATGTTGTCAGGAAACCTGTCCAGTTCAGCAGGTCGGCAGGGGTGGGGGAGTAAATAGAAAGTACCAAGCTTTGCCAGGAATAGGTTAGCAGGTCATGCAAAGAAAGTAGGATTTAATTATAAATGCATAAAAGTAATTATCCCACAGATGTAAATAAAGAAGAAATAGCCTTATAAGAATGGAGTGACCACATACAGGCTCTCTCCAACAATCAACCACTGGTGCTGGGGGAGGAAAGTCAGCTATACTTCCTGTCCATTTTTGGCCTTGGCTACTTTATTTAGGGCTCAGATAAAATTCCAGAGTTTAGAGAAAGATAGGTTCATTGGGTTCCTGCTGCCACCGTAACAAATTATCACAAAGTTAGTGACTTAAAAATAATACACATTTATTTTCTTAGGCTTCTGGAGGTCAGAAGTTTGAATCCGTTTCACTGAGTTAAAACCAAGGTACTGGCAGGACTACATTCCCCACAGAAGCTCTGGAGGTCAGTCTCCTTGTCGTTTTAAGCTCCTAGTGGCTGCCTGCATTCCTTGGCTTGTGGTCTCTCTCTTCCTCTGTCTTCAAACCACATCATTCCAGTCTCTCCTTCTGTCATCGTATCCTTTTCTTCTCTAAATCTGACTCCTTCTCTGTCCCTTTATAAAACTACTGTGATTACATCATGCCCTGCTACATAATCTAGAATACGCTTCCTAACTTGAGATCCTTAACTCAATCACATATGCAATGTCCCTTTTGTCACGGAAATCAATATTAATACATCCCAGGGATTAGGACATGGATGTATTTGGGGCCATTATTCAGCTTACCACAGCAAGAAATCAGGTAAAAATTCCAGATTAGGAAATGAGAAATCTAAATTTTGCTTCTAGTTTAGTCATTCTCACTAAAAGCCACTAAGTCAATCCCCTACTCTACATATAAATATGGAGTTCCTGATAAATGCCCACCTGCTCTCTTTTTTCAACTCTGCTATTAGTATTATGTTCACTATCATGCCAGGAGTACCAAAACTCTCCTTCTTTTGCTTTACTGCTCCACATCTAACGAAGTTTTTCTGTAAATTGAGTCTGATTCCATTCCTTCTAACATTTAAGTCCTAGTTCTTTCCTCTGAAGGAATATCCTTCTCTGAGTTAACCTTTATAATTTGACTTCTAATAAACACACACAGTGCAGGACATGATTTCAAGGGGCCTCACTCTGCAGGCTGCTCTCCTTTTAAAGAATAATTCACAATTGCCAAGACAAGGAAGCAACCCAAGTGTCCATCAACCCATGAATGGATTAACAAACTGTGGCATATGTATACCATGGAGTATTCTTCATCCATAAGAAAAGATGGAGACTTTACATTTTTTATGTTTATCTAGATGGAGTTAAAACATTCTTCTTAATAAAGTATCACAGGAATGGAAAAACAAGTATCCAATGCACTCAATACTAATATGAAACCAATACGTAAACAATTACATGCCCACATGCACACAAAAGAAAGATGCAAATATAGTCTAGCCAGGGAGATGGGGGAAGAGGGAGGGTGAGTTATGGGACCTCATCTAATGTGCCCAATGTGAGGGTGTTCAACATGCCCCCTGGGTAAAGGGTTCAACTACAACTTGAACTTTACCTTAGAAATGAAAACAATGAGCTCAGCGCCTATAGTTCAGCGACTAGGGTGCCAGCCACATGCACCGGGACTGGCGGGTTCAAACCCAGCCCTGGCCTGACAAACAACAACGACAACCACAACAACAACAACAAAATTGCTGGGCTTGTTCTGGTCGGTGCTTGTAGTCGCAGCTATTTGACAGGCTGAGGCAAGAGAATCACTTAAGCCCAAGAGTTTGAGGTTCCTGTAAGCTGTGACGCCATGGCACTCTACCCAGGGTGACATAGTAAGACTTTGTTTCAAAAAATAAATAAATAAAAGGAAATGAAGACAGTGTAACCTAAATATTTGTACTCTCATATTATTCTGAAATTAAAAATATATATATACATGGCCAGGACAGAATAGCAAAAAAAAAAAAAAAAAAAGGAAAGAAAAAGAAAACAGAACAGTTGTCACACACATATGCCTCCCCTATCACAGTGTGGTGCAACTACTTTCCATTGTAGGATACTGATGTCCATTTTGATGCCTGATTCTGGTGTTTCCATAGAAAAAGGAATTAAATGTTTTATAAATGTGTTCCCAGTAGCACCGACCATAATGTGACAACAATTGGATTGCAATATGGCAAACACACATTATTTGAAAGAAAATCAACTGACTATAGGGCCCAGTTTTTAAGCATCCAGCCTGATCATCATAGCAAATATTCTTTTAAAAAGCAACATTTGGTATCGGTCATGTTGAACACACTTTGTTCCTAGAAATGGCCATAGAAAGATATGGTGGATCTGGAGCTGTTTAAAACATTTAGAGATTGTTGGCATCAAACAGCCTGAACAGACTGAAAGTGACTTTGCCCCTCCTCAGAGGGCAACCCCCACAAAGTGGCCTAGGGAAGTTGAAATATCACCTGATGTCTTTCAGAGAAAACAACAGTCCATAGAGCCACGGAGGACTGCAAGGGACTCCTGGAAAGTTCTCCAGGGCATAGGAGACAACCTAGAGTTCTTACAGACTGTTCTCATGAGCCCTCCAGGCCTCGTCCACTAAAGCTACCCCAGAGGTGTCCAACCTGAGACCCACGGGCTGTAGGCTCATCTTGTGAGGACTTTTTTTTGCTTATTTGTGATATCTGATATCATGAAAAGTATGCACAGACCTCTTTTGCTTACTAATCAGCTTTTATTAGTGTTTGTGTAGTTAACGTGTGGCTCAAGACAACTCTGACTGTTCTAATGTACCACAGAGGAAAATAAAATAAAAGGTTGCAACACAGTTCTGAGAAATAGGTCATTAGGTGGCTTGAGGTTCCTGCCTGTGGACTCTCACCCAAAGAACTGAGAAGAAGAACCCTGGGACCTGAGTTGCAAACGTTCTCTGGCTGATATGCAGCTCACTTTTTTGGTCTTGACTACTCCTCCCCAATTCTATGGAGTCTGGGGACATGAGGAGTATGAAGAGCTCTTGGTCTAAGCTCAGATGACTCAGGGCAGGTCCAGTCTTGACTTTGTGCATCAATCCCAGTTGTAAGGCTCACTCTTGTCCTGAAATGAAGTTTTTGTTCAATTTTTAAAAAGTAGGTCTGCCTTCTTCTCTTGGTCCCAGTTCTGCCCTTAAAACCATTCTGGTAGTTGTGTCTTTCCAGGATATTGAAAATGGATGAGTCCATCTTGGTCTTGCTCTCTTTTTTCTTTTTTCTTTTCTCCTTATGCCAGGAATTGAGTTCTGCTTCTGAATATTAGCCCTTTAGCTGAGGCCCCGCCATGTAGAAGGAGGTCTGTGGCATAACTATTTACTACGATTCTGCCATGTTCCTGTCAAAGTACCTTTTCATCTTTTGACATTGTAGTTGTTGTGGCCCCTCCCCCAATGGATTATCTTTCTTTCTATTGCCCGCAGGCAGGTTGTCCTCTGCCATCCCTCTCGCCCACACCAGTGGGTCTGTCCAGTTCCAAACTTTCACATCAATGGGTTGTTCCACCCTGTTGAGTAACTAAAGCTATTCCTCTCCTCCTCCTCTGGTCCAAAGAGAGATCCTTCAAACCAATGACATTTTAAAAAATGCTCCCATTAGAACATGTTTTGGCATCTTAAGGTTTAGAAATACTATACTATTTTATTTTATATCACATTCTATAGCCATACCTTTTAGGTTATAGAATCCATAAGGAGGTGGTGGTTGTTTTTTCAGTACGAGAATTAATATTACACTCATTATTAGAAAATTCTGTGAACAACCACCTATGTTATTTTTCCTATTTATTTTCATTCATATTTATGCATGGGATACAAGTGCCATTTTGCTACACTGGTACATTCTTGTGGTGAAGTTAGGCAGTGCCTTCCATTAATCCGTCACTGGAGCAGTGCACACTGTTAAATCCAAGCATATATCTGCATACCATTGGATTCCTTTATCTAATCCTCTTGATGAACCCTTATGTTGAGTCCTCATCTTTATTATTGTGAATAGTGCTACAATAAAGATATGAGTGCAGATATCTCTTGATGTAATGATTTTTTTTTCTATTGGGTTGGCTACCACCTATGTAATTTTAAAAAATATATCAGAAGGTCAATTCCTACAAGTTGATTTGTTTCTTAGTATTGTGGTTCAGGTAAAATTTTCTCTTCCTTTGCAAAAGATAGACTTAAAAGTCGTAAGTCAATGGAACATTTTCAAAAACACCTAATAAGTAAGTAGGCCAGATATTTCTTAGATTAGGTGTGGAGGGATTGCTGTGACATCTTCATCATCAATGCAGATCCTCCTTAAGTGTGGGCTCTAGCTCACATGCCTCCACCACTCATCCCACCCATCACCTCCACCCAACATCACTGGATTCCCCATGAGGCAGAATAGATGTCACACTTACAATAATATCAGTAACTTATATTTTTATAACACTTAAAACACTCAATACAACCTTTAAGAATATATCACATGATACTCCTAAAATTGTAAATACAGACCAGGAGGATAGGATTCTCCTTCTGTTAAAAACACGTGTATCTGCTAAAGTCTGAAACTGGCCGATTTTCAAATTCCTCAGTATGTCTTTATATACACCCTAAGAGAACAGTGGTACAGGGGAAAATATTTGCTTCAAAGTTTAATTCCTCCTCACATACTAAAATTTATATTTCCTATTAGAAAAAACTTGACACTGGGATTTGCAGGAATTTAAATTTGGGGGAACAAAAACCAACAGGCACACCCATACATGAAGATGTAAGGTTGGATTTAGTTATATCAGGACTGATAAAAAGGATTTGTCGATGGATCATATGTATCACTTTTTCTACACTTTGTGAGGATTCCTGGTTTTAGCCATATTATATTGGAATGCAAGAATAAAAGGTTTTCTCATAACAGAGTTCCATTGTGTTTAAATAGAAAAGCACTGAAATAAACTTTTTCCTTTTCCCACTTCACACAAAAGGTTGAATGTTGACATTTCCTTTCATACATGTAGAGTATTTAATAAAGGTAAAGAAGAGCATTCCAAAGAAAATACACGGCTGAAAACTTATAGGGTGATGTTTGATATTCCAGAAAAGCACAGGAAGAGGCCGTGTTGTCAGAGGATTCCCCTGGGTATGAGAGAAGGTGCATTGGTTAACTGGAGTGAAAGATTTAGACTACTTCAGAAACTGCTCACAACGAGTGCCCCCTCTATTTTGCTTTGCATATGAAGTTTAGTTTTTCCTTCTTTATGTGCCTCCTTTTAATCTCGTTCTTATCACTTCTATCCTTTGAATAAGGATAAAGGAAACACAAGTAATAAGAATAAAATTTGCATTTGATATTGGTGCAGAAGCCTCTGATTCTAAACAGCTCATTTTTCTTTGGGCTCCATGAATACTCAAGTCGATGACTTGAAGACATAAAGTAAGTTGGTTATTTTTCATTTCAAAAGAAATACATAGCTTTTGGTTTCTTTTTTAAAAAATTGCATGGCCCTGAAAGCATTTGTATTTGGCTTTTTGAATTCCCAGCAAGCAGTTTGAATGTAAAGAGACCAAAAAGTATTTTCAAGCAATGTTTTTGGGAGATTTTCTGTTTGTTTGTTTATCGGGTTTGGGGGTGGGTGGGTATGTTTTTTTGAAATGAAAAGAATCCAGTTCCATAGAAAATATCTTGGTATTTCAACTGGAGTGGAGACCTCTGGTTTTGTTTCTATACTTCTAATCTGATTCAAGACCAAGTGCGTTTAAATGGCAGCTTTTTTTTTATGTTTTACTGGAAAATTTCACAACTAACGATTTAGAAAAATAGATCAGAAAGAAAATTCTCTGTCATTCGTTACAAATGAAGAGGAAGTTAACTAATGGAAACTGTTGTTGCCTCTTGTTGGATATAAAACACCAAAGATGCATGTTGTCACTTAAGCTTTGTAAGGATTTACAGCAGTGGTTCTCAACCTTCTAATGCCATGACCCTTTAATACAGTTCCTGTGTGTGGTGACCCACAGGTTGAGAACCACTGAATTAGAGTCTCTTGCTATACACTGGCAAAGGAGATTAAGAACAACCATGATTTAATAAAAAAAAAAAAAAGAAGAAGAAGAAGCATCATGGTGTCATTTCTGATTATAACTTGAACTACCACAAGCCCAAAGAACCCCTATAGGAGGAATCCTCCAACCTGCAGCCTGCCTTGGAAAATGGGGTGTGAGTCTTAGCTGTAATCTTGCTCACTTCTAGGAAACTGACAGGTTCTTCTAAATCAGGTGACAGAGGAAGGGAACAGAATTCGGGTTATCTCTATTGGCAGTGTATTAGGGAAGATGCCTAGTCAGCTCAACATAGTAAACCAGCTTCCATTATGAATTGGAGCTGCATTTAAAAACTATCATCTTCAGGATTATGTTGATTTATATCAGACTCTATTCCACCCTATTCTCTTGAATGATTCCAGAAGAATAGTTTAAGAAACTTATTCTTTTTAACCTTCTTGTCAGATCTGGTTTTTCCATCAGTACTAATAAACCATTTATATTTTTTTTGGAAGAAAAGAAGAAAGCATTATAAAGATAGCCAAGCAAGATGATATATATCATCTCTGCTAAGGTCCTGCTATGGAACGGAATTCCTCAGATTTGAAATGCGTTCCATGAATGCAAAAGACATAAGCAGGCAGTCCTGATGGTTAAAAAAGGAGAATGAGGTAACAGGAACACTGATGGGCTGTTTGTCTCAAATGTCCCATAAAAAGGAATGTGAAATTAATTTTTTTCAATCCACATTCTCTCTAGTCAAGTAATTTACTCCTCCGTGGTAAGCTGAGGGAAGGCATTTAACAGAGAATGGCTGGGATTTGAGTTGTCATTTCTATGTTGATAATGTGGGAACTTCTTACTGAACTATAAAGGATTATCAGAGACCAGACTTCCTAAAAGCTTCCTGTGTAGCTCGTGAATGCAGGACAACACTTTGGGGGGAATATTTTTTGTTTTTTTTCCATCTTCTATTTGAGCATCTTGGAATGATCTTCTTCTGCTGTATATAGGCTGGAGGACAGTTGGGGGAAAAGGCTTTACCTCAGCCCTGCTGTTATAACAGCTGGTGGCTTTGGCATTTTCATATAAACATGCAAGCTGAAGAGGAATTTCTCCTTTCTAATT
The DNA here is from genome assembly GCA_963574655.1 of Perodicticus potto. NCBI lineage: Eukaryota > Metazoa > Chordata > Mammalia > Primates > Lorisidae > Perodicticus > Perodicticus potto. Next base: position 26,417 of record CAUYRH010140430.1, read on the forward strand.
GGCCCCTTCCTGGGACATTCCACAATGCCACCAACAATGAAGTGCTCAGAAAGGAGGAATCATTTCTGTTTGTGTGAAAATAGATCTGTACACCATGAATGAAGGGAAGAAGAAACAAAAAGCTTCAGAGACCACAGAGAGAAGTTATAATCAAGTCTGGATGCTGTCTCGGAGATCTGGCAGCACTTCTCCATCTACCAGCCACGAAGGCTCTTGGAGCTGGAGCCAGGCGCCCGTCCTCTAGCCTTACTGCTCTCCCTGCCTGCACAGCCTCGGACAAGCTGCCTGCTGAAACCCTGCCACAGTGTCATTTGGCCTAAGTGTGGGTAACACCGCTAGTGACCACCCACTCTCAAACTCAAACATGAGCAAAGCATTTGACTTTCAGGAGTGCTTTGTATAAGCTAAGCCATTGGTCTAAAGTTCATAAAAGTGATGATCAAAAATGCTTTCAAGAGACAGCATAGCATAGCAGCAAAAGGGCAGGGATTTTTTTGTTTTTTTAATTGTTAGGGATTCATTGAGGGTACACAGAACCAGGTTACACTGATTGCTTTTGTTAGATAAGGACTCTGTTATAATTGTGTCCTGCCCCCTAAAGATGTACCACACCCTTGACCCCCCACTCCTTCCTTTCCTTTCTCAGCTCTCCCCACTCCCCACCATGTACTAGGACCTTAATTGTCCTCACATCAGATTTGAGTACATAGAATTCTTGTTTCTCCATTCTTGTGATGCTTTACCAAGAATAATGTGTTTATTGCAGCTCAATTTACAATCGCCAAAATGTGGAAACAGCCTAAATGCCCACCAATCCAGGAATGGATTAACAAGCTGTGGCATACGTATACCATGGAATACTATTCAGTCATAAAAAGGATGGAGACTACCCATATTTTATATTAAATAAGGGCATGGATTTTTGAATGACTCGGGACTGAATGCAAATTCTGGCTCTGGGACTTTCTAGTTGTGTGACCTTGGTCAGGTTATTTAATCTCACACAGACTCAGTCTGCTGATATGTAAAATGGGTGCTCTAATACCTCTCTCTGAGGTGTTGTTTGGACACTTGCGTGCAGAGCATGGACAGCAGTCATGCCCACTAAGTGTCAGCTGGTTTTATTACGTACTTCCTCTGGTAATTTTATTATGGTTTATGTCACAAGGTATGGTTCTTCTACAGTGCACCACAATGCATAGATTTTTCTAGGATTCTTACCACCAAACAATAATTCAGCTTAGGGGCCAGCATGTTTGGAGGCTTGAAGCAACCCTAAGAATTGCCACTAGCTAAAAATACCTTGTAGCAAATTAAACATTTTTCTTTTCTTTTCAATTCACGTTCCTAATAAACATGATAACTCATGCATCTTTTTTAAAAAGAAAATGCTCTCTTGTCACCAGGATGTTATAAGGAAGAAAAGTTATCTTTCTGAATCTTTATCCAAATAACTCAACTGATTTCCCATATGATGGCAGGCAAATCACCCTTACTGTTAAATGCCATTTCCCTAACATACTTCAATTCATATTTCCCTTTTGGTGGTTAAAACCTGTTTCTTCTCATTTGCCACATTAGGCAATTAATTGGGTATTTATAGGCAGCTATCATAAACCCCACTGTCACCGCTGCTAGTCATACATCTTAAATTCTCCACATCTTGCTACTTAAAACCTACCCCTTAATCACCTCATCATCTTTGTCACATTTTTAAAGTTTCCTTCCACTTAATCAACTCCATTTTCTCAGCTAGAGTAAGAAACAATTGTGCAGAATTCTCCTAGTGCAGCTGTACCGAGGCTCAATGAAAGAAAAGTGTTTTCCTCTTAAGTGATTTCTTAGATCCCAGGATAGTTTTTGCTTCTAGTGCAAGAGCATCACCGTGTGAGCTGTTCCTGATCTGCACTCGGGGTTGCCCTCAATCCATTTCCATCATTAACGCCTTTCATTGTCAAATGACACTCTCACTGGTGGGGGCTGAGCCTGCTGAGGAGTGAAAGTGCCTCCCCCACTGCCTGGTCCCTTCCCCAGGGTGTGCTACTGTCTGACCCACTCCTGCCCAGTGTTCATGGGTGTTCAGATCTTGGAGAAGAAAGAACCCACTTCTAACATTCCTCAGGACTCTTGGTCCCTTGAGCTAAAAAAACAAGAGGAAATCCTAACCCCCGGATGAGAGTTTTCTCATTTGGTTTCCTCTCCCTTTGTGAGCATAATCTAGCCAATTTCTCCAGTAACTGACCAGCACAACTTGTCTCATGTGCCTCCAAGGGACACATGTTCCCAGTGAGGTAACCCACAAATCATTTTTCTGCAGGATCTTAAGAGCTCTTGGGGAAAGAAGTCTCTACTGTGAAATAACTTAAGGGAACACGGCATTCAGTGTCTCCCTTGTAGAAACTCAAAACACATCCTAGAATATCAATGGTTCTGAGAAATGACAAGGGAAAACAAAACCCATTCATTGACCTTTGCTTCACGCAAGTTTCCCAAAGCTGTTTGACAACAGGGTCACGTCTTGACAAGACCACTATGACTATGTCAGGAAACTGGAGGGTCCTCTAGGTAGGATACATTTTGGAAATGCTTGCTGTATCACGGTTCTCCTTTAATTTCCTCTAAACAAGCTGCTACAGTCTCAACTACAATCACTGAATTAGTATTTTCACCTGTGAGATCTGTCTGGGAATAATGTTTTTGAAGGAGGTTTTCACACTCCACTGATTTTATGAACAAAATATTTATTCAAGAACTCCTAGTTGAAAAACAGATACGGGGGCCAGTTTGGCCTCACACACATCTCACAGTGACAGTCTCAGGATCTCCCGGTCTGACATGAAATTTCGTGTGATTGGTATACACTCACGTGTCCCACCAGACTGAACTTCTCAGCCAGCACTAAGCACAGAGTAAATACTAGATAACATTTACTAACCAAAAGAATGGTTTATTTTAGTATGTTTCTAAGAGAAATGTGCATGACTATTTTAATATTTAATGGTTGGAAAATAGCTAATAATATGACTAGTTTTATTTGTCCTAAAGACTGCTTTGCTACTGTATATGCTGGTAAGAGTTTTAGTTATCTGCAGCTAATCCTTCTATGTGCTGAGCCCTGGGCATGTATTATTATTTAATGATTGCAAGTTGCAGTGAGGTAAATAGCTGATCTCTATACTACAGATAAGAAAGATGCCTTAGGTTTCAGTCTTTGTGAATTAATTTTTATGAGTGGTGAGAGGTGTGGCTCCTATTTCAGTCTTTTACATGTGGTTATCCAGTGTTGCTGGCACCATTTATCGAATAGGGATTCTTTTCCCCAGTGTATGTCTTTGTCCCAGGATAGTTTTTGTTTCTAGTACAAGCGCAGCACAACAATAACAAAAATAAACAAATGGGACCCTATCAAATTAAAGTTTCTGCACAGCTAAGAACACAATCAATAGAGTAAATAGACAATCTACAGAAAAGGAGAAAATACTTGCATGCTATACATTGATAAATGGCTGATAATCAGAACCTACAAAGAACTCAAGCAAATCAGCAGGAAAAAAAATCAAACTCTCCCTTTAAAAAGTGGGCAAAGGGTCTCCGCACGCGTGGTCGCGCTGGGATGGATTCCTCTTCATCTTCTTCTGCGGCGGGTTTGGGCGCTGTGGACCCACAGTTGCAGCATTTCATTGAGGTGGAGACTCAGAAACAGTGCTTCCAGCAGCTGGTGCACCAGATGACCCAACTTTGTTGGGAGAAGTGCATGGACAAGACTGGGCCAAAGTTGGACAGTCGGGCTGAGGCCTGTTTTGTGAACTGCGTTGAGCGCTTCATTGATACAAGCCAATTCATCTTGAACCGACTGGAACAGACCCAGAAATCCA
>CAUYRH010140432.1:0-10833 GCA_963574655.1 Perodicticus potto
TTCAGGAGCTCTATTTCTTCTTGGCTAAAGTCTAGGGAGAGGGTGTGATTCCAAATATTGATCCATTTCCTTCACATTGTCACATTTCTGGGCATAGAGTTTCTGGTAGTATTCAGAGATGATCTCTTGTATCTCTGTGGCATCAGTTGTTATTTCCCCTTTATCACTTCTGATTGAGGCTACTAGAGATTTTACTTTTCTATTTCTAGTTAAAAGGTTTATCAACTTTATTTATTTTTTCAAATAACCAACTCCTTATTTCATTAATTTTCTGAATGATCCTTTTGTTTTCAATTTCATTGATCTCTGATTTAATTTTGAATATTTCTTTTCTTCTGCTGGGTTTAGGCTTAGATTGTTCTTTTTCCAATTCCATAAGATGGCTTGTGAGTTTGTTGATGCTCTTTCTTTCTGTTTTTCGAATGTAGGCGTCTAAAGCGATAAATTTTCCTCTTAGAACTGCTTTTGCAGTATCCCACAGGTTTTGGAATTTATGTCTTCATTGTTGTTATGCTCAAGGAAGTTAATGATTTCCTGTTTTATTTCTTCCTGCACACAACTGTCATTCAATAGATGGTTGTTTAATTTCCATGCCTTTGTGTGGGGTTGAACATTTTTGTTGGAGTTGAGTTCCACCTTTAGTGCCTTGTGGTTAATTGCAGTTAGGCTTGGGTCGAGTTTGAACCCGCCACACTCGGTATATGGGGCCGGCGCCCTACTCACTGAGCCACAGGCGCCGCCTGTCGGCAGTACAATTGAACTCGATATGTTCAAAGGGCTATAAATTTGGTGTAAATTTGATAAATATTGTTACTACTAATTTCTAAGACAATGCTTTCTTTCTTTTCTTTTTTTATTTTTGAGACAGTCTCACTTTGTCGCCCTTGGTAGAATGCTGGGGCATCATAGCTCACAGCAACTTCAAAATCCTGGGCTCAAGGGATTCTCTTGCCTCAGCCTCCCAAGTAGCTGGGGCAAGAGGCACCCACCACAACGCCAGGCTATTTTTAGAAATGGGGTCTCACTCTTGTTTAGGCTGGACTCAAACCCCTAAGGTCAGGCAATCTATCACCGTGGCCTCCCAGCCACCCACCCAGCCAATACTTCCTAATTTATACTTGCTAGGACATCAGCCACCATAAACTTCATCAACAGAATTTCTCTATTTTAATCCTAAAAATGAATAAAGAAACTCCTTTCCTCCCCACCCCAACTGCATGTCTCACTTTTGGTTTGGTAATTTATTTATTTATTTATTTTTTTTGAGACAGTGTCTCACTCTGTGCCCTGGGTCAAGTGCTGTGGTGTCATAGTTCAAAGTAACCTCAAACTCTTGGGTTCAAAAGACCCTGTTGGGCTGAAGAGATCTTCTTGCTTTGGTCTCTCAAGTAGCTGGGACTACAGGTGCAGGCCACAGTGCCTGGCTAGTTTTCCTATTTTTAGTAGAGATGGGGTCTAGGTTTGCTCAGGTTGGTCTCAAACTCTTGAGCCCCAGCAACCCACCTACGTTGGCTTCCTAGAGTGCTAGGATTACAGATGAGCTACCATGCCTGGTTTTGGTTTGATGTTTTAAAATGTTCTTATGACTACCAGCTGTGGTGGCTCCCACCTGTAATCTGAGCACTTGAAGAGGCAGAGGTAAAAAGATATCTTGAAGCCATGAGTTCCAGTGAGACCCATCTCTACAAATATATATGTTTTTAATTATCTGGGTGAGTTGGCTGGGGCCTGTAGTCCCAGGTTTTTGGGAGGCTGAGGCAGGGATTGCTTGAGCCCAGGAATTTGAGGTTGCTGTGAGCTGTGATCATGCCAATGCACTTTAGCCTGGGCAACAAAAAGAAACCTCATTTCTAAAAAGAGAACCCCCCTCCAAAAAAAAAAGCAATTCTAATGACTAATCTTTCTCATAATCAAGGGACTTTGCTCACCCCTTTTCCTCATGGTAGGCTTCCTTAGAGAAAAAGTCATTTTTGGATATAAGGTTCTTAGAATTAAGGAGATTATCATCCCCAAACACAGGTCTGAGTTGGAACCTCCTCAGTTCTAAACTCTATGATTTTTTTGTATTTTGTCTTTATTTAATTAACTTTTCTTTATTTTTATTTAGGAATATTATGGGGTACAAATGTTTGCTTACATGAATTGCTTTTGTATAGTTTGAGTCAGAGTTATAATGTGCCCCTCACTTGATAGTGTGCATTGTAGTTGTTAAGTGCGTATTTACCCTTTCCTTCCTGCTCACTCCCACCTGCTTGCTTTCCATTTAGTTTTATTACCCAGTGTGCACATCAGTTAGTTCCAATTTTCTTTTCAAATTAACAAGAGGGTACAAATGTTTAGGTTACATTGTTTTTGTTTCTAAGGTAAAGTTCAAGTTGTAGTTGAGTCCTGAACGGAGGGGAGGATTAGTTTCAATGTAATAGTACAGATGGTGTTTGTTTTTCCATTCTTGTGAAACTTCACTCAGAAGAACCATCTGCAGTTCCACCCCAACTGTTACAAAAGGTATTAGTGCACCATTTTTTATGGGTGTGTAGTACTCCATCACATAATATACAACATTCTATTAATCCATTCATGTGTCAATGGGCACTTGGGTTGGTTCCACATCTTTGCAATTGTGAATTGTGCTGAAATAAACATTTGAGCGTGCACATCTTTTTGACAAAATGACTCTTTTTCCTTTGGGTAAATACCCAATAGTGAGATTTATGGATCAATTGGTAGGTCAAATTTAGTTCTTTAAGATATGTTTATATGACTTACCATAGAGGTTGTCCTAGTCTACAGTCCCACCAACAGTAGAAAAGTGTTCCTTTTTCTCCACATCCATACCAGCATCTGTTGTTTTGGGATTTGGGGGGGGTTTTGAGACAGAGTCTCACTTTGGGGCCCTCAGTAGAATACTATGGCATCATAGCTCGCAGCAACCTCCAACTCTTGGGCTTAAGTGATTCTCTTGCCTTAGCCTCCCAAGTAGCTGGAACTATGGGAGCCCATCACAATGCTAGGCTTTTTTTTTTTTTTTGCTCACTCTGGCTCAGGCTGGTTTCGAACCTCTGAGCTCAGAGCAATCCACCAGCCTCAGCCTCCCAGAGTGCTAGGATCATAGGCGTGTGCTACCACGCCCAGCCATTTGGGGATTTTTTTGATAAAAGCCATTCTCACTAGAGTTAGGTAATACCTCATTGCGGTTTTGATTTGCATTTCCCTTATGATAGAGATGTTGAGCATTTTTTCATATGTTTATTGGTCATTTATCTTCTTTTGAAAAGCTTCTGTTCATGTCTTTTGCCCCCTTTTTTATGAGGTTGTTTGATTTTTTTCTTGCTGATTTGTGTGAGTTCTTTATAGATTCTGGTTATCAACCTTTTATTGGATGCATAGCTTGCTCGTATTTTTTCCTATTCCATGGGTTGTTTATTCACTCTGTTACTTGTATCCTTGGCTCGGTAGAAGCTTTTTAATTCAATCAGGTTCCATTTGTTAATTTTTTTTTTTTTTTTTTTTTGAGACAGAGCCTCAAGCTATTGCCCTGGGTAGAGTGCCATGGCATCACAGCTCACATCAACCTCCAACTCCTGGGCTTAAGCAATTCTGTTACTGCTGCTTCCCAAGTAGCTGGGACCACAGGCGCCCACCACAATGCCCAGCTATTTTTTGGTTGTAGTTGTCATTGTTTGGCAGGCCCATGCCAGATTCAAACCAGAACCACCAGCTCTGGTGTATGTGGCTGCCACCTTGCCCACTTGAGCTACAGGCGCTGAGCCCCATTTGTTAATTTTTTTGTTGCGTGTCATTGCCTTTGTGGCCTCCTTCATAAATTCTTTGCCTAGGCTGATGCTGTAAGAGTTTTTCCAATATTTTCTTCTAGAAATCTTATAGTTTCATGCATTAGGTTTAAGTCTGTTATCCATCTTGAATTAACTTTTGTGAGTGGTGAGAGATGCAGATCCTGTTTCAGTCTCCTGCTTGTAGCCATCCAATTTTCCTAGCACCATTTATTGAATAGAAATTTGTTTCCCCAGTATATGTTATTGTCTGTTTTGTCAAAGATCAGATGGCAATACAGGGATGGTTTTATATGGGGGTTTTCTGTTCTGGTCCATAGGACTATGTCTCTTGTTTTGTACCAGTATGCCGTTTTGGTTACCATAGCTTTATAGTATAGTTTGAAGTTTGATAAAGTGATGCCTCTCCATTTGTCATTTTTGCTTAAGGTTGTTTTGTCTATTTGGGCTCTCTTCTGGTTCCATACAAAGCATAGAATTATTTTTTTCTAGATCTGTGAAAAATTATGTTGGCATGTTAATAGGGATTGCATTGAACCTGTAGACCACTTTGGGTAGTATAGACATTTTGTCAATGTTGAATTTGCCAATCCATGAGCATGATAAATTTTTCCATTTGTTTACATCCTCTGTGATTTCCTCCTTCAATAACTCATAGTTCTCCCTATAGTCTTTTGCCTTGTTGATTAAATATATTCCTAGGTATTTTATTTGCTTTGTTGCCATAGTGAAAGCTATTGAGTCTTTGATTTCATTCTCAACTTGACTGTTGTTGGTATGTAGGAATGCTCCTCATTTGTGTATATTGATTTTATATCCTTAGATTCTGCTGAATTTATTTATCAATTCCAGGAGTCTCTTGGCAGAATCTTTGAGATTTTCTAGATATAAGATCATACTGTCAGCAAACTGTAGTAGTTTGGCCTCTTTGGTCTCCATTTGGATACCTTGATTTTCTTCTGTCCGATTGCTCTGGTAAGACTTCCAGCACTATGTTGAGTAGAAGTGATAACAGGGAGCAACCTTGTCTAGTTCCAGATCTAAGTAGATGTTGGCAGTGGGTTTGTCATATGGCCTTTATAATTTCCAGGTATGTTCCATCTATGCCTATTTTGTTAAGAATTCTTAACATAGGCTCGGTGCCTATAGCACAGTGTTTACAGTGCCAGCCATGTATACTGAAGGTGGCAGGTTTGAACCCAGCCCTGGCCAGCTAAACAACTGCAACAAAAAAATAGCCAGGCATTGTGGTGGGCACCTGTAGTCCCAGCTACTTGGGAGGCTGAGGCAAGAGAATCACTTAAGCCCAAGAGCTTGAGGTTGCTGTGAGCTATGACATCAAAGCACTCTATCCAGGGCAACATAGTGAGACTCTGTCTCAAAAAAAAAAAAAATTCTTTTCATAAAAGGGTGCTGAATTTTGTCAAAATGTTTTATCTGCATCTATTGAGATGATCATCTGGTCTTTGTTTTTGTTTTTGTTTTTGAGACAGAGCCTCAAGCTGTCACCCTAGGTAAAGTGTGGTGGCATCACCGCTCACAGCAATCTCCAACTCCTGGGATTAAGCTATTCTCTTGCCTCAGACTCCCAGGTAGCTGGGACTACAGTCACCTGCTACAATGCCTGGCTGTTTTTTGGTTGTAGTTGTCATTGTTATTTGGCAGGCCTGGGCTGGATTCAAACCTGCCAGCTCTGGTGTATGTGGCTGGTGCCTTAGCCCCTTGAGCTACAGGCACTGAGCCTTGGTCTTTGTTTTTGATTCTGTTTATGTGTTGAATCATACTTATAGATTAGAATACATTGAACCATCCTTGCATTCTTGGGATAAAGCCCACTTGGTCATGGTGGATTATGTTTTTCATGTGCTGCTGAATTCAGTTTGCTAGAATTTTATTGAGAATATATGTGTCTATATTCATAAGGGATATTGGTATGTAGTTTTCTTTCTTTCTTTATTTTTTTTAGAGACAGAATCTCACTTTATTGTCTTCGGTAGAGTGCCATGGCGTCACAGCTCATAGCAACCTCCAACTCTTGGGTTTAGTCAATTCTCTTGCCTCAGCCTCCCAAATAGCTGGGACTACCTGTACGCCCAGCCATTTTCTTTTTCTTTCCTTCTTTCTTTCTGTCTTTCTTTCTTTCTTTTTTTTTTTTTTTTTTTGAGACAGAGCCTTGAGCTTTCACCCTGGATAGAGTGCTGTGACATCACAGTTCACAGCAACCTCCAATTCCTGGGCTCAAGCAAGTCCCTTCCCTCCCCCTCCCAAGTAGCTGGGACTACAGGCACCCACCACAACACCCAGCCATTTTTTGGTTGCAGCCGTCATTGTTGTTTGGCGGGCCTGGGCTGGATTCAAATCTGCCAGCTCTGGTGTATGTGGCTGGTGCCTCTTGGGTTTAGGCGATTCTCTTGCCTCAGCCTCCTGAGTAGCTGGGACTACAAGCACTTGCTGCAAAGCCCAGCTATTTTTTGTTGCAGTTTGGCTGGGGCCGGGTTCAAACCCACCATCCTCAGTGTATGGGGCCAGCGCCCTACCCACTGAGCCACAGGTGTCTCCCTATAGTTTTCTTTTTTGTTGTGTCCTTTTCTGGGTTTGGTATCAAGGTGATACTGGCTTCATAGAATGAGTTGTGGGGGGATTTCTTCCTTCTTCATGTTATGAAGTAATTTCTATAGTATAGGTACCAATTCCTCTTTGTAGGTCTGGTAAAATTTGGCCATGGAACCATGTACTACTGGACTTCTTTATGTTGGAAGGTTTTTTATTTCAGCTTTAATTTTCTTACTTGATTTTGGTCTGTCTAGGGTTCTGTTTCTTCCTGATTGAGCCTAGGGAGATTGTATATTTCCAAGAATTTGTCCGTTTCCTTTACCTTTTCCATTTTAGGTACATAGAGGTTTTTATAGTATTCAGAGATTATGTTTTGTTCTGTGAAATCATGTGTAATATCTCCTTTTTCATCTCTGATTGAGCTTATTAGGGTCTTTTCTTTTCTGTTTTTGTTTAATCAAGCAGGAGGTCGGTCAATGTGGTTTATCTTTCAAAGAACCAACTTTTTCAAGAATCTTCTGTGTAATTCTTTTACTTCTACTCTGACCTTAGTTCTTTCTTTTCTCCTGCTTGGTTTGGGATTGGTTTTTTATTTATTGGTTTCTTTCTTTTCCATTTCCTTGAGATGATTCTTTATATTGTTGATTTGTGATCTCCTGGGTTTTTTTTTTTTTTTTAATTTGGGCAGTTAAGGCCATAAATTTTCCTATTATGACTGCTTTTGCTCAATCCCACAGATTTTGATAATTTGTGTCCCTTTTGTCATTTAGTTTGAAGAATCTTATGATTTCTATCTTTATTTCCTCCTTGATCTAATAATTGTTCCACTGTAGATTGTTACTTTCCATCAACTTGTGTAGAATTTTGAGCTTCTGTTAGAGTTGAGTTTTTTTGTTTGTTTTTTCTGAGACAGAGCCTCAAGCTGTCACTATGGGTAGAGTGCCATACCATCACAGCTCACAGCAACCTCCAATTCCTGGGCTCAAGCGATTCTCCTACCTCTGCCTCCCAAGTAGGTGGGACTACAGGCGCCTGCTACAATGTCCAGCTATTTTTTGGTTGCAGCAATCGTTGTTTGGTGGGATCAGGCTGGATTCGAACCTGCCAGCTCAGGTGTATGTGGCTGGCAACTTAGCTGCTTGAGCTACAGGCACCGAGTCTGGAGTTTTGTTTTATTTTATTTTATTTTTGGCCAGGGCTGGGTTTGAACCCACTACCTCTGGCATATGGGGCCGGCGCACTACTCCGTTGAGCCACAAGCGCCACCCTGGAGTTGAGTTTTAAATTGTATTCCATTGTATTCTGAGAAGATATGTGATATGTAATTTCTGTTTTTATGAGACATGTTTTCTGACCTAACAGGTGATCAATCTTGGAGAATGTTCTGTGTGCTGATGAGAAGAATGTATATGTATATTCTGTAGTTTAGGGGTAGAATGTTCTGTGAATGTCTGTTTGGCCCACTTGCTCTAGAATTTCATTTAAGTCCCATGTTTCTTTATATATTTTCTGTTTGGAAGTTCTGTCCAGTGCTATCAGTGGAGTGTTGAAGTCCATAGCTATTATGATATTGCTGTTTATCACTTTGTTTACATCTAGTAGTTTGCTTTATAAATCTGGGTTTACCTGTATTAGGTGCATATTTAGAATTGCTATTTCTTCTTGTTGAATTGTTTCCTCTACCATTATAAAATGACCATTTTTGTTTTTCTTCACTTTTATTGCTTGAAAGTCTATGTTATCTGATTTGAAATGGTTATATCAGCTTTTGGCTTGCATTTACATGGAATATTGTTTTCCGTCTCTTCACCTTGAGTCTGAGTGAGTCCTTGTGGCTTAGATGCATTCTCTGAAGAGAGCATCAGAGAATAAACCAATATACTTGGCTTATATATTTTTTATCCATTCAGCCAGCTTGTGCCCTGTAAGAGGAGAATTTAATCCATTCACATTTATGGAAAGAATTGATAAGTGGGGTAGATTTCTGTTCATCCTGTTGAGTAGAACTTCACTGCTTTGTTTTACCTCTTGAGCTTTGTGGTATCTGGGCTCTGAACATTAGCATTAGGATGGTTTTACAGTGGTGCACGTCTATTTGCTAATCGGTGTATAATGCAGATCTGTGTACTTCCTGCAGAGCAGGTCTCATCTTGGCAAATTCCCTTAATGTTTGCTTATGTGAGAAAGTATTTCCTCCCTCATATACAAACCTTAGTTTTGCAGGATACAAAATTCTAGGCTGGCTGCTGTTCTGTTTGAGAAGAATGAGAATGGGGCTCCAGTCCCTTCTGGCTTATAAGGTCTCACTTGTAAAGTCTGTGGTTGGTCTTACAGGTTTTTCTTTATAAGTTACCTGATAATTTCACCTTACAGTTCATAGGAGTTACTCTTTTATTTATTTATTTTTTTTTTGTGAGACAGAGTTTCACTTTGTCACCCTCGGGAGAGTGCTGTGATGTCACAGCTCACAGCAACCTCCAACTCCTGGGTTTAGGCAATTGTCTTGCCTCAGCCTCCTAAGTAGCTGGGACTACAGGTGCCCACCAGAATGCCTGTCTATTTTTGTAGTTGTTTTTGTTGCAGTTTGGCTGGGGCTGGGTTTGAACCCGCCACCCTTGGTATTTGGGATTGGTGCCCTACCCACGGAGCCACAGGCACCACCCTTACTCATTTGTGTTATTGACCTGTCTAATGACTATACATGTCACTGTGATTGCTTCTTGACAATGAATGTCCCAGAAGTCCACTGTGCTTCTAGTACCTGAATGTCTAGATTTCTAACATGATTTGCAAAAATTTCCTAGACTATTCTGTCAAATAGGTTTTCCAGCCCTTTTGTATTTTCCTCTTCATTCTCAGGGATGCCTATGATTCTTTTGGTAGGCCTCATTACATAATCCCATATTTCTTGTAGGCTTTATTTGTTCCTCTTCTCTTTGAATGACTTATTTACTTCAGGGTGTTTTCTAGCTCTGAGATTCTTTCTTCTGCCTAAACCAGGCTATTCTTAAGGCTTTCCACTGTGCTTTGTATTTCCTTGAATGAATTTTTCATTTCCGGAGGCCCTGCTTGATTTTTTAAAATTGTTTTTTATTAAATCATAACTTTGTATATTGATGCATTTATGGGGTTCAGGGTATTGCTTCGATAGCTCTGCTTGATTTCTATTTTTCTGGTAAATTTTTTTTTTTTTTTTTTTTTTTTTTTTGTAGAGACGGAGTCTCACTTTATCGCCCCTGGTAGAGTGCCGTGGAGTCACACAACTGACAGCAACCTCCAACTCCTGGGCTTAGGTGATTCTCTTGCCTCAGCCTCCCAAGTAGCTGGGACTACAGGCGCCCACTACAATGCCCAGCTATCTCTGGTAAATTTTTCATTCATTTTCTGCATTATTTTTATGGTTTCTTTGTATTGGGTTTCTGTTTTCTCTTGTGCACTTCCTTACAATCCACATATGGAATTCTTTATCAGCCTTTTCAATATTCTCGTTTGGCTGCTTTACATTGGTATAGAGTTGTTGTTTCCTTTTAGGGGTGTCCTTTCACTCTGATTTTTCATGTATCTGGAGATATTTCACTGATTCCTTCTCATCTGGAGCAGCTTTTGCTTCTAATTTTTAGATTCTTTTTTTAAAGTAGGTTTCTCTGAATTGTACCACTCCCAGGCTATGCCTGCTCTGGCCAGAGACTTCTGCACTCTTGAGCCTGCTGGGTGGTGAAAGGGCTCCAGAAGATTTTATGAGCTTCCTTTATGATATTTTATGTTTGTTTTTCTTTGCGTATATGTGATCAAAAGATTTTTTTTTTAATTGTTGGGGATTCATTGAGGGTCCACAGAAGCAGGTTACATTAATTGCTTTTGTTAGATATGTCTTTTTAATTTATCATTCCTACCTTATTGTCTCTTAAATATTATTAGATTATACTTGACTGTTATTTCAGAAAAAGCAGGAATTGGGGTGGCACCTATGGCTCATCAATTAGGGCACCGGCCCCATATACCGAAGGTGGCAGGTTCAAACCCAGCCTCGGCCAAACTGCAAAAACAGAAAAATAGCTGGGTGTTGTGGCAGGCGCCTGTAGTCCCAGCTACTTGGGAGGCTGAGGCAAGAGAATCGCCTAAGCCCAGAAGTGGAGGTTGCTGAGAGCCGCGTGATGCCACAGCACTCTACCGAGGGCGATAAAGTGAGACGCTGTCTCTACAAAAAAAAAAAGAAAGAAGAAAGAAAAAGCAGGAATTGGGGAAAAAAGGTGTATTGACAAAATTTATATTTAATTTTTGAGATCAACTATAAACAGAAAATGGCTTTTTGTGTGTGTGTAATTCTTTAGTCAACACCAGAAGTGGTATCCTTTTCTTTTCATTGTTTGAATACACAATGTTAGAAATATTTTGTCCGTCTAATTGAGTGCATTAGTATATTTTGATAAGTACAATTATTATCTTCCAGAGCACTTAAATTCTCCAAAAAATTTAAAAATCATTGTGT
>CAUYRH010140433.1:0-11353 GCA_963574655.1 Perodicticus potto
ATATAGGTACTAGTTCCTCTTTAAAGGTTTGGTAGAATTCTGATGTGAAGCCATCTGGTCCCGGGCTTTTGTTTTTAGGGAGATTTTGTATAGTTGATGCTATTTCAGAACTTGATATAGGCCTGTTCAACATTTCCACTTGATTCTGACTAAGCCTTGGAAGGGGGCGTGCTTCCAAGTATCGGTCAATTTCCTTCAGATTTTCATATTTCTGAAAATAAAGTTTCTCGTAATATTCATTAAGGATTTTTTGAATTTCTGAGGAGTTTGTTGTTATTTTGTCTTTACCATTTCTGATTGATGAAATTAGAGATTTTACTTTTTTCTTGGTTGGGTTAGCCAAAGGTTTATCTATTTTATTGACCTCTCAAACAACCAACTTTTTGATTTATTGATCTATTGTATAATTCTTTTGTTTTCAATTTCATTTAATTCTGCTCTAATTTTGGTCATTTCTTTTCTTCCACTGGGTTTGGGACTGGACTGTTCTTCCTTTTCCAGTCGCTTAAGATGTCCTATTAAGTTGTTAACTTCCTCTCTTTCTGTTCTCTTGAGGAAAGCTTGCAATGCTATAAATTTCCCTCTTAGGACTGCCTTTGCACTATTCCAGAGGTTCTGATAATTCATGTCTTTGTTGTCATTTTGTTCCAAAAATTTGGTGATTTCCTTCTTAATCTCATCTATGACCCACCTATCATTCAGCATAAGGTTATTTAGTTTCTATGTTTTTGTATGAGTATGCAGATTCCTGTTGTTACTGAGTTCAACCTTTATCCATGATGGTCTGAGAAGATGGAAGGAATGATTTCCATTCTTTTAAATTTGCTGAGGTTAGACTTGTGACCTAAGATTTGATCAATTTTGGAGTATGTTCCATGGGCTGATGAGAAGAATGTGTATTCAGTTTTGTTAGGGTGAAAAGTTCTGTAGATGTCTGTTAGATCCAAATGCTGAATGGTTAAGTTTAAATCTAAAATATTGGGCAGCGCCCATGGCTCAGCAAGTAGGGTGCTGGCCCCATATACCGAGAGTGGCGGATTCAAACCCAGCCTTGGCCGAACTGCAAAACAAGCAAACAAACAAACAAAAATAGCCAGGCATTGTGGTGGGCGCCTGTAGTCCCAGCTACTTGGGAGGCTGAGGCAAGAGAATCGCCTAAACCCAGGAGTTGGAGGTTGCTGTGAGCTGTGTGATGCCATGGCACTCTACTGAGGGCGATAAAGTGAGACTCTGTCTCTACAAAAAAAAAAAAAAATCTAAAATATTTTTGCTTAGCTTCTTACTTGAGGATCTATCCAACATTGCTAAAGGAGTGTTAAAATCTTTGACTACTATGGAGTTGGAGGAAATCAAGTTGCTCATGTCTGTTAGAGTTTCTCTTATAATTTTTTTTTTTTTTTTTGAGACAGAGCCTCAAGCTGTCACCCTGGATAGAGTGCCGTGGCATCACAGCTCACAGAAACCTCCAATTCCTGGGCTTAAGCAAGTCTCCAGCCTCCACCTCCCAAGTAGCTGGGACCACAACGCCCGGCCATTTTTTTGGCTGCAGCTGTCATTGTTGTTTGGCAGGCCAGGGCTGGATTCGAACCCGCCAACTCAGGTGTATGTGGCTGGTGCCTTAGCCCGTTGAGCCACAGGCGCCGAGCCTTCTCCTATAAATTGAAGTGCATTCTGGTTGGTTGCATAAATATTAATAATTGAAATCTCATCATATTGAGTATTACCCTTAACAAATACGAAGTGACCATCTTTATCCTTCCTTACTTTTGTTGGCTTAAAGCCTATTCCATCTGTGAATAAAATTGCAACACCTGCTTTTTTCTGTTTTCCATTTGCCTGGAATATACATGACCATCCCTTCACTCTGAGTCTATATCTTTTAAGGTAAGATGAAATTCTTGTATGCAGCACATATCTGGCCTGAGTTTTTGTATCCAGTCAGCCAACCTGTGTCTCTTTAGAGGATAATTTAAGCCATTCACATTAATTTAAAATATTGATAAGCCTGGTAGAATTTTTTGGTATCAAGTTTTTTGAAAGTCCAGCAGACAT
The DNA here is from genome assembly GCA_963574655.1 of Perodicticus potto. Taxonomy (NCBI): domain Eukaryota; kingdom Metazoa; phylum Chordata; class Mammalia; order Primates; family Lorisidae; genus Perodicticus; species Perodicticus potto. Next base: position 2,053 of record CAUYRH010140433.1, read on the forward strand.
TTTTTAATCCTTTCGCCACTGTGGAGGTGAGGATTTGATCAAAAGTTTCTGAGTGGGTTTACTTTTGTAGAGGAGGATTGTGCTGGTCATTATGGAGGACAGGTCTGAGAATATCCTGGAGAGCTGGTTTAGTTATGGCAAATTTCTTCAACATGTGTATGTCATTAAAATATTTAATTTCTCTATACTCTGGTTTCTCTCCAGATCACATAAATCTTTTGCCTTTTACTAAAATATTTAATTTCTCCATCATAAATGAAACTCAGTTTTGCTGGATACAGGATCCTGGGTTGAAAGTTATTTTGTTTTAGGAGATTAAAAGCCAATGACCACCCTCTTCCAGCTTGAAAGCTTTCAGCAAAGAGATCTGCAGTTATTCTAATATTCTTCCCCTTGTAGGTTATGGTTTTCTTATGTCTGGCTGCTTTCAGAATTTTTTCCTTCATATTAACTTTAGTGATAAAGTTAACTATGATGTGCCTGGGGGATGTCTTATTTGGGTTGAGTCATGCTGGGGTTCTGAAACTGTCTGCTATCTGAATTTCAGAATCTCTTGGCATGTCTGGAAAGTTCTCTTTCATAATCTCATGGAGAAGAGCCTCTCTGCCTTGCGAAGCCACTTCATCACTTTCAGGGATCCCTATAAGGCAAATATTGGTTTTCTTTGAATTATCCCAGAGCTCTCTGAGAGAATGATCTGTTTCTGCTCTCCATTTCTCTTCCTCTTTGAGAGTTTGGGAGTGTTTGAAAGCTTTGTCTTCAATGTAGAAATCCTTTCTTCTGCTTGCTCCATTCAGTTACAGAGGGATTCAACTGTATTTCTCAGATATTTGAGGGCTTCCACTTTTTGTCTCAATGTGTCAAAATCTTTGGTGATTTTGTCTTTCTATTCGTTGAATTCTTTTTTTTTTTTTTTTTTTTTTTGAGACAGCACCTCAATCTGTCACCCTGGATAGAGTGCCATGGCATCACAGCTCACAGCAACCTCCAATTCCTGGGCTCAAGCGAGTCTCTTTCCTCTGCCTCCCTGTAGCTGGGACTACAGGTGCCCACCACAATGCCCTTTTTGGTTGCAGTCGTCATTGTTGTTTGGTGGGCCCAGGCTGGATTCGAACTCCCCAGCTCAGGTGTACATGGCTGGCACATTAGCCCATTGAGCCACGGGCACCAAGCCAATATTTGTTGAATTCTTGAGACAACTTTTGAAGTGCTCCTTGAATTTCTAATTCCAATTTTACCTCTATTTTATTGATCTTGTTTGCAATCCAAATTCTGAATTCAGTTTCTGACATCTTGGCCATCTGTTTATGAATGGGATCTTCAGTTGTGTCTGCCAAATTATTCCTTGGTGGGTTGATCTACTCTGGTTATTCATGTTACTGGAGTTTTTCTTCTGATTCTGCCCCATGATTATTTTATACTATTTGGCTAGATTTGCAAATAAGGGGAAGTTGGTTTGGGGGCTCCATGAGTAGTGATTGGCCAGACCTTTGCTCAAAAGCTGGGACTTTTCCCTTAGAGCTTTGCCAAGGACTGGTGCAGTGCTATGGCCTGAGAACTGGGGGCCTTTTTGGTGTGGTAGGGTAAGTGGCTCTCTTATTTTCAGCTGCTCTCTGTCTTACCCTAGTGATTCAGTTACTCTGGGTTTAAGTCTCAACTGTGGAGAAATACCAGCAATTAAGTCACCCCACCCCCCACAGGCAACAATTGGAAAAGGAAAATCAAACCTTTCCACCACTACACACCCAGGGTACCACTTTGGATAGTCCTTGGGTGATTGGCCCAGTTCAAGAGGTCAAAATCAATTTTCCCAGTCAGCACCGGTCTCAGGTGGGAGAGTTCAAAATGTCTCCATCAACTAGATAGCAGGGGTCTGCCGCCAGCTCAAGTGTGAGTCTATCTGGTGCTCTGTGAGGTCAGAAGGACCCACCTGGCAAATAAATTAGTCTGGGAAGGTTGATCCTTTCCCACCTTGCACCTCTGTCACACCCAATCACTGGTAACCCTACAGGGCCGTGACCCAGTTCCCTCCAATGAGCAGATGCTCCAGGGGTTTGCACCTGCCTGGGTCACAGGGAGATCTATGTCTCCTCAGCCAGGATGCCACTCTTTGCCACTATTCGTCAGGGGGAGGTGAGGCCTTACAACCTTGGGTGCTTAATAGGGGCTGGGGTATTTCACTCAGTTCTAGCCCTGCCCTTGATTGATGTTGCTGACAGAACAGAACAACTTTGCAGAATTTGTTTCTGTCCTGGCTATATTCTCCTGTGGACTAGAGGCTGTTTGAGCAACTCAACCCTGTATTTGCTGCTGCCCTATCTCAGTTGCAGTTTGTGTTGGGGCAAATTGTCAGAGCTCAGGACTCAGCTGTCAGTTCTAGCTTCTGTCTGCTGGCTTTCGTCTCAGCTATGATCCTCTGAGGGCTGGGTGCATCTGAGGCTCAGTGAAGCAGTCCTCTGGGTCAGTTCTGCCCTGGGAGTCTGCTATCTCTGCACATGCATATTCTAGTCCTCAGGCTCCACCCAGGCCAGTACTGCCTCAGGCATACCCTTACTCACAGGGCCTGCATTTCCATCCCAGATGTATTCCACCAGTGGCTGCCACCAGAGAAGATGCCTGCCTTTCCCTGGTTGTCCAGAGAGACTGAGAGTGTCCTTTCAAAATATCTCCAGAGGTGTGAGCCCTACTGTTCCTGCTGCTGTGGCCACTGCTCTGTGCCTTGGGGCACCATTACTCCTGCATGGTTCCCTCTTGGTTGACCATCCTCTCCTCTCTCCCAGAGAATCAGCACAGATCAGCAACAGCATGTGCCCCATCCACACCCCTTGAGAAAATGCCCAAGAATCGTGACTCCATGGGAGACAGGCCTCCAGACCTTAGGGTGAGAGTGGAGGGGAGTGCTGGGAGCTCAAAATTGCAGGAAGAGAATATATATAGTTTTATGCCTGGCAGAAGAGTGCCATGGCACCCTAGTATGGGAAGGAGGTCTTTTTAGAGGGTCTCTCCTGTGGGATAAAATGGGAGGATATTTGAACTCCACTTCCTTGTTTGTATGGAGTTTACTGCAAGCCGTTCTCTTGGGGGAGGGGACTCCCGTCTGCTTGGCGATGGATTTTGTACCTTTTGTTTGTATCCTTGGGGTCACAGCTTGCCTCAGCAGGGTTGATGTGTGTTCTTTAACCTTCTCTCTTGGCTCAGATGTGAACTGTTGGCTTTCTTGATAAACTTCTGTTCTTTAACTCTCTGTCTGGATGGGAGCCTCTGTGGAAAGCTGCCTCCAGTGGCCCATCTTTCCTCCACCGCACCCCCACCCCCAATTTATAGTATTTTTGTCTTTCCTCCCTATTTGGTGGAGGTGGGGTGCCATATCTGTTCAAACTGGCAAAGAGCTTTTGACCTAAGGGAACCACCAACCCAGGACCATGTGACAACTCAAATAGGTAAAGACACACACACACCAAAAGAAAGAGAAAGAGAAAGCATAACATTCAGTGACAGAATTATGGGACTTTATCAAGCGTTCAAACATACAAGTTACAGGTGTGGGTCAAAGTACCCTACTGTACAATTTTATTACTCCTATCTCCCTCTTTCTGTGCCTCTCTTATCTTTGTCAGTATTCCCTTTTACTCACCTCCTCTCCTGTCAATTTTTCTTTTATTTAAAATATATTTTTTCCTTCTTGCTATTTAATCTTCTCATCCTTTTAGTCCTGTACCAAAAGGACTCATTGAAACCTTAGGCCAGAGGCAAGGTAACTTAAAGGGCAGGAGGAAGTGAAAGGAAAATCAGGGCAAGGAAACAGATAAAAGAAAACACTCATGAGGAAGAATCAGCAGAAAAATCCCGGCAACATGAGAAACCAGTACAGAGCAACACCCTTACACACACACCAAGGGACCATGACATAGCTACTATAGAGGATTTGACCTATAAATAAATGTTAGAAATGACAGAAGGGTAATTTAAAAAACAAATGATGAAAATAATAAAGGAAATTGCTGAGAAAGTGGAAAATAACCAAAAGGAAATTCAAAAACAGAATCGAATAAGAGATAAATGATATGTAGAATATAAAAAGGATATAGCAGAACTGAAGGAATTGAAGCAGTCAGTTAGGGAACTTAAAGATGCAATAGAAAGTATCCACAACAGGGCGGCACCTGTGGCTCAAAGAAGTAGGGCATCGGTCCCATATGCCAGAGGTGGTGGGTTCAAACCCAGCCCAAGCCAGAAACTAAAAAAAAAAAAAAAAAAGATAAGTATCCACAACAGATTAGAACATGCAGAAGAAAGAATCTCAGAGGTAGAGGACAAAGCTCTTCAGACAACTCAAATAGGTAAAGACACACACACACACACCCAAAGAAAGAGAGAGGGAAGGCAGAACATTCAGTGACAGTATTATGGGACTTTATGAAGCCTTCAAAGTTACAAGTTATAGGTATCCCACACGGGGAAGAAGAATGCCCCAGAGGAATGGAAACCATTCCAGAGAATATTATATTTCCCAAATATCACCAAATTATTATATTATAATTTTAATTATTATATTTATTATATCACCAAATATTATATTTCCCAAATTTCCCAAATATCACCAAAGATTCTGACACACTCCTTTCAGAGGGATATCAGACCCCAGGTGGCCTCAACTCAAACAGAGCTTCTCCAAGAAGCATTGTGATGAGCCTGTCCAAAGTCAAGACAAAAGAAAAGATTTTGCAAGCTTCCAGGAGTAAGCACCAATTAACCTACAGGGGCAAATCCATCAGGGTGACCATAGACTTCTCTAATGAAAATTTTCCAGCCAGAAGACAATGGCCAACTACCTTTAATCTACTTAAACAAAACAATTTCTAGCCCAGAATTCTATATCCCACTAAGTTAAGTTTTAAATGTTATGGAGAAATCAAATCTTTTACTGATATAAAAAACATTGAGGAAATTTGACACAAAAAGACAGCTCTACAGGAAATACTTCAACCTGTTCTACACACTGACCTTTGCAATGGACCGCCAGCAAAGTAAGCACCCAGAAATTAAAGGACAGAACCTAGCTTCCACAATGATGCAAAAGATAAAACTAAGCAATGGACTTTCACAAAATAAGATGGATAGAACACTACCACACTTGTCAATTATCTCAATAAATGTTAATGGATTGAATTCCCCACTGAAGAGGCAGATTGGCTGATTGGATTGAAAAGCACAAGCCATCCATCTGCTGTCTGCAGGAAATACACTTATCCTCAAAAGACAACTTAAACTCAGAGTTAAGGGTTTGAGGACAATTTTTCAGGTAAATGAAATTCAGAAGAAAAGAGGGGTTGCATTCTTATTTTCAGATACATGTGGCTTTAAGGCAACTAAAGTCAAAAAAGACAAAGATGGTCACTTCATATTGGTTGAGGGAAAAATACAAGAAGACATTTCAATTCTAAATATTTATGCACCCAACTTAAATGCTCCCAGATTCTTGAAACAGACCTTAATTAGTCTGAGCAATATGATATCCTATAACTCCATAAAAACAGGGAATGTTAACACTTCTCTTACAGATCTGGATAGATCCTCTAAACACAAATTAAACAAAGACATAAGGGACTTAAATGAGAACCTAGGACAACTGTGTTTGTTAGACGTATATAGAACACTCCATCCCAAAGCTAAGGAATATACATTCTACTCTTCAGCCCATGGAACATTCTCCAAAATTGATGAAATCCTAGGACACAAAACAAACTTCATCAAAATCAAAAGAACTGAAATTTTACCTAGTATCTTTTCAGACCATAAGGCAACAAAGGTGGAACTCAACTGCAAGAAAAATGTTCAACCTCAAACAAAGGCATGAAAATTAAACAAGTTTATGCAGAATGACAGTTGAGTACAGGAAGAAATAAAAGAGGAAACCATTAATTTCCTTGAGCATAACAATGAAGACACAAGCTACTAAATCCTGTGGGATACTGCAAAAGCAGTCCTGAGAGGAAAATTCATCACTTTACATAGCTACATCAGAAAAACAGAAAGAGAGTGCATCAACAAGCTCACAAACCATCTTGTGGAACTGGAAAAAGAAGAACAATGTAACCCTAAACCCAGCAGAAGAAAAGAAATATCCAAAATTAAATCAGAGATTAAAGAAATTGAGAACAAAGGAATCATTCAGAAAATTAATGAAACAAGGAGTTGGTTTTTTGGCTGTACTACAAGGCCATGGTAGTCAAAACAGCATGGTACTGGCACAAAAATAGAGACATAGACATTTGGAATCAAATAGAAAACCAGGAAATGAAACTAGCATCTTACAACCACCTTATCTTTGATAAACCAAACAAGAGCATACACTGAGGGAAAGACTCGCTATTCAATAAAAGGTGCTAGGAGAACTGGTTATCCACATGTAAAAAATGGAAACTGGTCCCACACCCTACTCCACTCATAAAAATCAATTCAATACAGATAAAATACCTATATTTAAGGCATGAACTGATAAAAATCCTCAAAGAAAGCATAGGAAAAATACTGGAAGGTATTGGCATGGAGAAAGACTTTATGAAGAAGACTTCCTTGACAATCGCAACAACAAAAATAAACAAATAGGACTTAATTAAACCAAAGAGCTTCTGTACACCTAAGGAGACAACAACTAAAGCAAATAGATAACCTACACAAGGGGAAAGGATATTTGCATATTTTGAATCACACAAAAGCTTGATAACTGGGATCTATAGTTAACTCAAATTAATCCATATGAAAAAAAGCCAACAATCCCATATATCAAAGGGCAAGAGAGATGAATAGAAACTTCTCTGAAGAAGATGGACGAATGGCTAACAAACTTGGAAAAATGCTCATCATCCCTAATTATTAGAGAAATGAAAATCAAAACCACCCTGAGATATCCTCTAACCCCAGCAAGAATGGCCCACATTACAAAATCTCAAACTGCAGATGCTGAAGTAGATGTGGAGAGAAGGGAACACTGCTGGTGGGACTGCAAACTAATACAACCATTTTGGAAGGAAGTATGGAGAACCCTCGAAGAACTCAGGCTAGAACTTCCATTTTATCCTGTAATCCCATTACTGGGCATCTTACCCAGAAGGAAAAAAATCCTTTTCTCTTAAGGACACTTGCATTAGACTGTTTGTTGCTGTCTTCCAGCCCCTTTGATCGATGATGTAGAGGAATTGCCACAGACGGAATGAATTGTTTGAAAAGGAAGACTGATGCTCGCTCGGGAATTCAGCAGCTACCCATCTTTATTCAGCTCCTTTTATACCCCAAATCATCAGATTAAAATAGCCAAAAATAAAGAACAAAGGAAGCAATAGAAACTGCCATAAAAATTCTTCCTCAGCACAAATGTCAAAGAGCACGTACATATTTCTCTAAATCAAAAATGTTCTGCTTGGGGCTCAGCCGCAGGGGCACCAGGTCATCTGTTCTGTTTGCCCACTTCCTTATACAATTAACTTGAAGCTATTGTGTAAATTGAGGAAAGGGGGCAAAGTACAGTGGCCCACTGCCCAAGGCGAGTGAATCATTCTCCAGCTTAGACTTGGCAAGAGCACTCTGGGACATTCCTTTCCATTAGGCTTTGATGCTTACATTTTTTCAGCTAAGCCACTTCTGTGAAATGGGGGGGATGCCTCCCAAACTCACATCTACCCCAAGTACTGGAAATGCCCCCTCTCAGGGCCTCATACCTCAAGGAGCACAAATGAGACCAACTCATCCAAAAGGTGCAGGGGACTGTGCCTCTTCAAGTGTTTATCGCAGCTCAGTTTACAACTGCCAAAATATGGAAACAGCTTAAATGCCCACCAACGAAAGAATGGATTAACAAGCTGTGGTATATGTATACCATGGAAAACTATTCAGACATTAAAAACGATGGCTCGGCACCTGTGGCTCAATGGGCTAAGGCGCCAGCCATGTACACCTGAGCTGGTGGGTTCGAATCCAGCCCAGGCCCACCAAACGACAACGACGGCTGCAATCAAAAAATGGCCAAGCATTGTGGCAGGCGCCTGTAGTCCCAGCTACTTGGGAGGCGGAGGCAAGAGACTCACTTAAGCCCAGGAATTGGAGGTTGCTGTGAGCTGTGATGCCACGCCACTCTACCCAGGGTGACAGCTTAAGGCTGTCTCAAAAAAAAAAAAATTAAAAATTAAATAAATAAATAAATAAAAATGATGGAGACTTTGCAGCTTTTGTATTAACCTGGATGGAAGTAGAACACATTATTTTTAGTAAAGCATCACAAGAATGGAGAAGCAAGGTTCCTATCTACTCAATTCTCACATGAGTACAGTTGATGAACTAGTACACAGTGGGAGGTGGGGAAGGGTAAGGCAGAGAGAAGGAAGGACAGAAGGGGATGGAGGATAGGAAGAGCAGAGAGAGGGAAGGAGGGAGGGGTCTGGGGGAAGGGATGATCAGAGAGAGGTATTGAGGGAGGGGTGTGGAGGAAGGAAATAGCAAAGAGAGGGAAGGAGGGGAGGGTGTGGGGTCTCGGTGTGTGACACAACTTTTTTTTTAAACTTTATTTATTTATTTATTTGTTTGTTTATTTTTTTATTTATTTTTAGAGACAGAGTCTCACTTTGTTGCCCTCAGTAGAGTGCTATGGCATCACAGCTCACAGCAACCTCCAACTTAGGCAATTCTCTTGCCTCATCCTCCCTAGTAGCTGGGACCACAGGCACCCGCCACAACTCCCAGCTATTTTTTGTTGCGGTTTGAACCCGCCACACTTGGTATATGGGGCTGGCACCCTACACACTGAGTCAAAGGCTCCGCCCTGTGACACAACTTTTGGGGGCAAGACATAATTATAAGAGGGACTTTACCTATCAAATGCAATCATTCTAACCTGGTTTCTTCTGCCCTCAATGAATCCCCAACAATACAAACAATTTAAGAAAAAAGGATAAAGGGCTGAATTGGATGCTGACACTACAGAGTTTTCCTGTATTCTGTGAACTCTATGGTTTCCATTGTGAAAAACTCCCAGTTTCTATTTTGAAAGAATTAAGATCTAGTATAAAAGAGAATGGCATTCAAAGTGCTTTTTTTTTTTTTTTTTTTGAGATAGAGCCTCAAGCTGTCACCCTGGATAGAGTGCTGTGGCATCACAGCTCACAGCAACCTCCAACTGCTGGGCTCAAGCGAGTCTCCTGCCTCTGCCTCCCAAGTAGCTGGGACTACAGGCACCCGCCACAATGCCTGGCCATTTTTTGGTTGCAGCCGTCATTGCTGTTTGGCGGGCCCGGGCTGGATTCGAACC
>CAUYRH010140434.1:0-54561 GCA_963574655.1 Perodicticus potto
GCCTGTAGTCCCAGCTACTTGGGAGGTGGAGGCAGGAGATTCGCTTGAGCCCAGGAATTGGAGGTTGCTGTGAGCTGTGATGCCACAGCACTCTATCCAGGGTGACAGCTTGAGGCTCTATCTCAAAAGAAAAAAAAGAAATGATGATCTGATGGTGGAATTTTGTTTTAGATGGATGACCAAGGGTGGGACATGTATAAGGCAGAAGATTTGGTCAAGATTTCTAGGCCAGGCATGGTGGCTCACGCCTATAATCCTAGCACTTGGGAAGCCAAGGCGGGTAGATCACCTGAGTTCATGGATTTGAGACCAGCCCGAGCCAGAGCAAGACCTAATATCTAAAAATAGCAGGGCATTGTGGTGGGTGCCTGTAGTCCCAGCTACTTGGGAGGCTAAGATAAGAGAATCGCTTGAACCAAGAGTCTGAGGTTGCTGTGAGCTACAATGCTATGGCACTCTACTGAGGGCCACAAAGTGAGACTCTATCTCAAAAAACAAAAACAGATTCTACAAGTCAGGCCTCCAAGTCAGCCTCCCCAGTTGAATAATCAGTTTTTGACTGATACAGCCACTGGTCAGGAGGAGGAAGTTCAAAGGGCTGGGTTGAGCTGCCAACCACCACCACCCCCCATTTCCCCATCTTCCCCACTCTACCCTCACACCAAGGTCTGAGTCTGAGTTGGGGGGTGGTAAGAATTACAGTGGAGGCTGATTGCGTCTCCCACTGGCCCTCTGAGGTCACCCCATCCTGATGTGGTCAGCATCTTGGCAGGAGCTCCCAAGGAGGGGGTAGCCTCTGGCCATTCTTTCTCTCTTCAAACTCTGGGGAGGACCCTGCACCTGAGAAGTGTCACAGGCCTCTGTGAGTGTTGGCCAGGCTTCAGCACCTCACCTGCCAACAAGAGGGAGCGACAACCTGAGATCCTGTTGGGAATGGAGAATAGCATGGAAATCTTCCCTGGTGGCAGAGCCAGGCAGGAGCAGGCTTTGTCTCACAGGAGTGGGTGATGAAAAGAATGACGACAAGCCCCCCTGGGCTGGGCCCTGGCCTCCAGCCATGCCCCACACCCACCTTGGCAGGACTCAGGCTCCTCCAGCCAATCCTTGCCTAGGCTGCCTGGCCAAAGCTGGCAATGGCTGAAACAAAGGGGTTCACCCACCAAACAGGATGTGCTTCCACTCAGAGTTTGTCAGCCTCTGCTTCTGGATCATTCAGAAGGAAGAGGTCATGCAGCAAGGGGTGTGCCTTCTGAGGGGCAGGAGGGGTCACAGCTGAGGCTCTCCAGAGCAAGGAGGGAGAGAAAAGGCTGCTGTTTGCCCAGGAGCCAACCAGACACTGGGGCTCTTGTCCTGGGGCAGCGGAGGAGGCTGCTGACCAGATGGAGAGCAGCCGGCCTAGACTATGCAATTGGCCTCTTCCTCCCACACACCCACCAGCTCCTTGGTTGGCCAGAAAGGAACAGAGGAAACCTTACTAAGGCCTGGTAGAGAGCAGTCTCCATCCCCAACCAGACATCAGGATGGCTCAGGCACAGGGTATTCAGAAGCATCCCAGCATGTCCGGAGAAATGCTGCCTTCCCGAGGCCCAGATGCTGAAAAAATCCTAGGATCTGAGCCTTCAAATTTGGGCAGGTTTTCTCTGAAAGGAAAACTCCAATCTGTGATGACCAAATCCAGCCTCAGCCTTTGTTATTTTATTTGAGACAGAGTATCCCTCTGTCACTGTGGGTAGAGTGTCGTGGCATCACAGCTCACAGCAACCTCAAACTCCTAGGCTCAAGAGATCCTCCTGAGGCTTCAGCCTCCTGAGTAGCTGGGACTACAGGTGCCATGACACCCAAATACTTTTTCCATTTTTAGTAGAGACAGGGTCTCTCTTTTGCTCAGGCTGGTCTCAAATTCCTGTGCTCAAGCCACCTACCTGCCTCCACCTCCCAAAGTGCTAGGATTACAGGTGTGAACCACTGTGCTGGCCTAGCCCCAGCCAAGTAGTCTGGTGAAAAGGGCCGAATTCAACCACTCAACAAATATTTGTTGAGTCTATGGTGTGTGCCAGCCACTATACAAGGTGCTAGGGTACAGTAGTGATCCAAAGTTAACACAGCCCTCTTGGAATTCAAGTTCAGATGCAGATCTGAATCACCTGACTAAATTATATTGCAACTTTGCCACATTCTGTGGAAGAATGGGTTGTGGTGATACAAGTGTCTCTTCCTCAGGGAAGCCCTCCTGCCTCCCACTGCCAGCCCCCAGGGAGGTTGGAGCAATGGGGGCTGGGCAGTGGGAGGCAGGAGAGCTTCTCTGAGGAAGTGACACTTGCACTCACACTCCAGCCAGAGGGAATCTAATGTACAAAGACCCTGTGGCAGGAAGAAACACAGCCTGAAGGGGTGACAGGACATTGTGATGGGTCACAGCGAGGGAGCTGACAGAATCACAGGCCGTCAAGAGTGGGGAGGTGTCTTAATCATCCTCTCCTGCACTGCCTCTCTGCCACAGCAGGCCTGGCCTGTACAGGGTGTCCACCCTCCTGGGTCCCATTGCATCTGGGCTAGTCCCTTCTGGAATCCCGGGCCAGGGAGGGAGTCCAGTGACTTAATCATTGTCCTGCTGCTTAGCTGATGAGTGTGGCAGGAAGGCTATCCTCTCGATTCTGATCCTCATCCAAGGGTGGGTGGGGCTCTTGGGAGAGCAATTCCAAAGACAGCTCCAGCTCCATGCTGTCCACCCCACAGATTGCTTTTTCTTTTAAATTATTAATGATAGCCTTTATTTTTGTAGAATAGTTTTAGATTTACAGGAGAATGAACAGATAATATCGAGTTGCCATATACTCCTTTCACCATCTCAGTTTCCCCTATTATTATCATACTGCATTGGCGTGGTACATTTGCTGTAATTGATGAACCAATATGGATACGTTATTATTAACAAAGGCTGTAGTTTACATTAGGCCTCACTCTGTGTGTTGTCGTACAGTGTACAAAGCTCCATGGATGGGGCGGCGCCTGTGGCTCAGTGAGCAGGGCACTGGCCCCATATACCGAGGGTGGCGGGTTCAAACCCAACCCCAGCCAAACTGCAACAAAAAAATAGCCAGGTGTTGTGGCAGGCGCCTGTACTCCCAGCTACTCGGGAGGCTGAGGCAAGAGAATCTCCTAAGCCCAGGAGTTGGAGGTTGCTGTGAGGTGTGTGACACTACGTCACTCTACCAAGGGCAATAAAGTGAGACTCTGTCTCTACAAAAAAAAAAACCTCCACGGGTTTTGAGAAATACATAATGTATCATACATTATAGTGCTACTATCCTGGGAGAACATTTCCAAGGAAGTTCTAGCCAGGTGCTTTCCAGCTTTTCCAGCTCTTCCAGGCTGGGTGACATTACCTTCACCACTGTGGAGAGTAGCCACCCTGGAGACCCTGGATGAGTGAGGAAATCAAGGCTCAGAGAAGTTAACTGTCCAACTCATTCATGGTCACATGGTGGATAGTACCAAAGCTAGGCCCCTGGCTTCATTGCACTCCCCTAAAACAGATTCTGGTCCTGGGGATAGCAGTTTAGATGGGAAAAGATCCCAGGTAGCACAAGCCCATTGGCACATGGGCTCTTCCCTGCTGGCAGCATTCTCCGGCTGTGCACCATAGCTTCAGGTGGTCCCACCAAGCGGCAGGGGATCCAAAGTGGGGGGGTGTTGATGCACTACTTCCTGGCCTTCTAGGTTAAGGGTAGTCCTGGGAATTTTAATCCCAGCATTTCTACCTTCCTATGCAAAGGGAGGAAGCCCCCTGGGCAGGGGAGGGTTTGGAAGGAGCCTGAGGAGGAATTCAGGAGTGGACTGAGGGCCAACTTTAGGCATCTCCAATCACTCATTCATCCTACAAACCTCAGTGGAGACTTTCTGTTTGTTAGCCCTGTGCTGGGCCCATTTCACAGGGTAACACTGGATCCCTGTCACTTTGCAGCAGGAAGGGGTCACTGGGGATGGGAAGGCCCTGTGGCCAGCATCCTTGAGACCCAAAAGGTGTATCCCAGGAAGACAGAGGTGGATTCCTGCCAAGTACTGTCCTTAGTCAGTCTTAGTCCAAGAATGAACAAATCTCAAAGGATACCAGGACTATCTTGCTAACAATATCCCCTCCTACAGCCAGCTACAGCAGGGGCATGAAGGTGAGGACCCGCTGAGGGACTAAGTGTCCTAGTCGCCATGACCCCAGCAGTAACCCAGCTCCTGACTCGCTACAGACAGCCATGGACTGGGCCAAGCTGAACCTCAGCAGCTCTTTCCTTCGGTCGGCATTGCTGCCATTCTATACTTTATTTCTAAACATAGCCACACCAAGGATTGGACCTGGAGCGTCAGTTAGCCCTCTGAATTTGTCCAGGGTTGGCTGAGGGAGCAAAGAGGAAGGCTATCCAAGGCGAGGCACTAGGGAGGATTCAGGAAGGTGAAACTAGTATTATAATAACCAACCATTGCCGACTCAGGCACCTGTAGCTCAGTGGCTAGGGCACCAGCCACATACTCCAGGGCTGATGGGTTCAAACCCAACCAGGGCCTGCCAAACAATGACAACTACAACAAAAAAAATAGCCAGGTGTTGTGGTGGGCACCTGTAGTCCCAGCTACTAGGAGGCTGAGGCAAGAGAATCACTTAAGCCCTAGAGTTGGAGGTTGCTGTGAGCTGTGACGCTACAGCACTCTACGGAGGGCAACATAGTGAGACAGTCTCAAAAAAAAAACAAAAAACCCAAAAACCAACCATTGCCAACACCTGCTGCCCACCCCTAGGTGGTGCTGTGGCTGTATTAGTGCACAGTCTTAACTCATCCCTTTCCCCATTTTACAGCTGAGAAACTGAGGCTCACAGAGCTGTTGGGGATTGCCAGCTAATGGATCACTCCCATGCTACAGACAGAAATGGAAAATCACCTATTTGACAGGTTGGCGATGGTCATACCAGCAGTAAGTCATCCTTATTTTTCACGTAAGGAAAGCTCAGGGAGGTGAGGAGATTTGCTCAATGTCACAAATCAATAGGTAAGACTCTAAAACTCAGGTCTGCCTGACCCCAGATCCTGTACATGTCACCTCCATGCTGCAGAAAGGTAACAAATGGGGAATCTGGGGAGAATCCTTTTACTCAGTAGTTGTGCCCAAAGGCAGGGCAGCCCAGCCAAAGCCTGTTCTTTTGTCCTAAACACTTCTTGGCAGTGGCTGGGAGGAGTCCTGAAGTTGGGATAGAGACCCCGCCAAGGCCTGTGTCTTTAATCTGTACCTACAGCTGCCACACTGATCCCTTTTGACTCCACCTTCCATTGGGGGGCGCCTAACCTACTTCATCCAGAGCCAGGCAGGCCTCTGCACCCTGGGGAGGTTCTCTCTAGGCACCACATGCCTTGATTCCAGCGGACTCCAGTGCCAGTCACTGAGATTCATTAGCTCTCCCTTTGTTCCCACAGACAAAATGCACAGCAGGAGGAATAAAGGTTAGATAGCAGGGAGGACTTCCAGATTGTCAGGAATGGAGATGCGGAGTTTGGGTGACAGAGGTTGTGGTGTTATTCAAAAGAGGAATATGCCAGGCTGTCTGAGTAAAATCCCAAATTCAGAGTCTCCAGACTCATTATAATTAGCTTTTTTTTTTTTTTTTTTTTTTTTTTGGTTTTTTGGCTTTTCTAGCTCTCTCCCTATGGGGGCTGGGCACTGGGAGTGAGAGGTGGAAGTTTGCCTCTGGAACCTGTTCAGACCTCCAGCCAGGACCACACCTGACAGCTCACACTGTTCCCATTCATAGCCAATAATAATTAGCATGTATTGAACTTACTAAAGGCTCTTTAAGTCTATATCGACCCCCAAAACAGCCCAGTGGGAGGGATACTATTATTATACCCATTTGACAGATAGGAAAATGAGGCCCAAAGCCCTCTCAAGGACTCTTCACCTTCCCAATGTCTATGCATCTTTCTAGGCTCAGCTTAAATGTCTCCCCTTCTTAAATGCCATGCCAAGGACCTCTAGCCTCTCTTTCCTGCTCTTCACAGAGCAATCAGCACTCTGAGACCACCCCTGTTTGGAACCCTGGCTCTCCAAGCCAATCTGCCACTTCCTAGGTTTTTGTTTTTTTTTTAAGAGACAAAGTTTCACTTTGTCATCCTCAGTAGAGCACTGTGGCATCACAGCTCACAGCAACCTCCAGCTCTTAGGCTTAGGCGATTCTCTTGACTCAGCCTCCCGAGTTGCTGGGACTACAGGCGCACTTCCTAAGTCTTAACTTTGAATAAAAGACTTCCTCAGCTTTCCTATCTGTCTAATGGGGACAACATTAGCATCTTTAGAGCACCAGGATGAGTATTCCAGAAGATAACAGACACTGAGTCCGACAACCTCTTCCTGGCACAGAGTCAGTGCTTAATAGAGGCAGGTCGACATTGCTGAATTTATTATGTATACTTTCTCATTACAGAAATTAAGATCACTCCCCAGCCAGATTATTAGATTGTTAAAGATTCTTCTTGGTATCTGTTTTGGTTTGGGTTCCGCAGGCCACAGACCCTGAGGCAATGGTCAGAGGACACATACACTAACGAAGGTGGCCATGGCAAACGCCAACAGAGGAGAGAAGTGAGGCCAGGAAGGGAAAGACACCAGGGATGGAGGTATTGTCACCAGTCACCACTGAGGGCAGTTAGAGCTCTGTCCCTCTGGAAGCCAGGGGGAGCCTGTTGGGGTACACCTCAGAGATGGCCCAAGCCAGCGGCAGGGCAGCCAGGTGTGTCCTCATCCACTCCGGGTTGGTTTGTCATTGCTTGAGGCTGCTTCTGGGCCTCTAACTCCTTGGAGCCTCTACCCTGCCCTGTAACTGTGACCAGCTATGCTCCCATGGTCAGAAAAAAAGCCTTTAAGCCAAGCATTGCCAAAGACCTCAGTAAACAGCCTTCAGGGGTGGGGAGGAGAGCCCAGGGAATGGAGGCAGGGCACCCAGAGCACCTGCTACAACTGCTGCCCATCCCTTACGTGGGCCAGCGCTGGGACTCAGCAGTTCCCTCACTCAAAGATGACTGTTTTTGCCCTTGTTTATCCATGTGTTAATGTAAGCACACTTGTATGTATTTGGAATAGGTTTCACAGTCACAGAAAACATTTAAGTGTTACGAAAGGCAGACAGGAAAACACTTCCTTCTACCGCCCCAGACATTCTTTTTCTTCCCAGAGGCACTAGTTTCCCTCTGCTGAACTGGTCAGTCTTTCTACTATCTACTCGTACCTCAGCCATGTCCTACCTTGGTGACAGGTTCATCCTGTCCTCACCCAGCTCCAGCCCTGCTCAGCCAGTAAACTAGGGACAGGCACTCAGGCTTCAGAGACATGGGGCCCCAGGAACTAAAGGGAGTGCCTGGCTGAGGGCCAGCATGGGCACAGAGGTGGACACCAAGGACACCTTGGTCCTGGCCAAACAGGAATAAAGGCACTGCCCAGTGGTTCATCTGTCAGGTGCTTGGCTGGTTACTGCCATCAGGGTAGCCCAAGCACTGTCTGTTTAACCCTGGGAGCGAGGGCAATGTTGGGCGGTGTGGCCTGGCTCCCCCACTGCATTTGCAGAACCCAAGGAGTCCTTTCCAGGCTGTGGGTCCAGGCTGGGAGGAGTTCAGCCCAGGAGACATGGCAGGCAGGGCCATGAACCAGAAAGGGCTTTGAGGCAAAGTTCCAATTACTATAGTTGGCCCTCTGTATCTGTGGGCTCCACATCCACAGATTCAACCAACTTCAGATGGAAAACATTTGGAAAAATAACAATACAATAATAATATAACTTTTAAAATATAAATTTGAAAAGGATACAGCATAATAACTATATAGTATTTACATTATATACAGTATTATAATTACTATAATGGTATATGGGAAGCCAGGCATGGTGGCATATGCCTGTAATCCCAGAATTTTGGGAGGCCAAGGTAGGAGGATCATATAAGGCCAGGAATTTGACCAATCTGGCAACATAGGGAGACTATGCCTCTACAAAAACTTTTAAAATTATCCAACCATGGTGGCATATGCCTATAGTCCCTCCTATAGGCAGTTACTCAGGAGCTGAAGCAGGAGGATCACTTGAGTTCCAGTGAGCTTTGATGATGCCACTGTGCTCCAGCCTGGGTAACAGAGCAAGATCTTGTCTCTCTCTTTTTTTTTAGAGATAGAGTCTCACTTTGTCGCCCTCGGTAGAGTGCCGTGGCGTCACAACTCACAGCAACCTCCAGCTCCTGGGCTTAGGCGATTCTCTTGCCTCAGCCTCCCAAGTAGCTGGGATCACAGGTACCCGCCACAATGCCTGGCTATTTTTTGTTGCAGTTTAGCACAGCCAGGTTTGAACTCTCCACCCCTCGGTATATGGGCAGGCACCCTACTCACTGAGCCACAGGCGCCGCCCAAGATCCTGTCTCTTAAAAAAAAAAAAATGTTACATGAGGTGATGTGTGTAGGTTATATACAAATGCTATACCATTTATATAAAGGACTGAGTATCCTCAGAGGGGATCCTTCACAAATCCTCTCCTGGAACCAATTCCCTGCAGATCCCTAGGAGGGGACTATACTGTTACATAAGAAATTATACAAAATTAGTGATGTGAAAGAACTACCATTTTATTTTGCTTAAAGTTTTGTGGACCAGCAGTTCAGGAAGGGCCTGCTAGGCTCAGTTTGCACTTGGGATCTCTCTCATGTGATTGTAGTCAGATGTCTGCTGAGGCTGGAGTCATCTGAAAGGCTCAACTGGGCAGGACACGAATGACAGCTCCCTCCCATGGTTACCAGCTAGTGCTGGTTGTTGGCTGGGAGCTCAGCTGGGAGCGTGGATCTCAGTAACTCCACCTGGCCTCTCCATCCTGCAATTTCAGGGGATTCAGACTTTTTTTTTTTTTTTTTTTTTTTTTAGAACAAGTCTCACTTTGTTGCCCTTGGTAGAGTGCAATGGCTTCACAGCTCACAGCAACCTCCAGCTCCTAGGCTTAGGCGATTCTCTTGTCTCAGCCTCCCGAGGAACTGAGAATACAGGCACCTGCCACAACATCCGGCTATTTTTTTGTTGCAGTTCGGCAGGGCTGGGTTTGAACCCACCACCCTCAGTATATGGGGCTGGCGCCCTATTCACTGAGCCACAGACGCTGGCTGCCCCAGACTTCTTTTGTCTGTGTGGACTGGCTTACCGCAGAGCAAAGGCCCTAAGAGAAGCAGGTGACAACTACATGGGCTTTTATGACTTAGCCTCACATAGCATTGCTTCCAACAAACTTTACTGATGGAAGCAGTCATAACTTCCCCATTTCTCGATGAGAAGAAAATCAAGAAATGTAGGGGGAGTGCTGTGTTTTAAAACCATCACAGTGACATCTCAGAACAGGTCTCTCTTTCTTGTGCTAAATGGAATAACATGGGTTACAGATCTTAAAGAGCACCAAGTACCTTGGGTACCAGCAACACCCATGGTGCAGATTCAAAGACAGGACCAGAGTGCACAGAGCCTCCCCCTACCTCCACCTGTCAGTGGGCACAAAGAGGGAAGGGTTTCTGGAGGGAGGGGGCCAAGTCAAGAGTGTGTGCTGAATAAGCAGGAGGCCTATCAGGTTGGGAGGGCTGGGACTCTGCAGCTGGGGTCTCAGGTTCAAGAGAAGTTGAGCTGCAGCAAATCATTAAAAAAACATTCACAGGTTCAGCACCTGTAGCACAGTGGTTATGGCGTCAGCCACATACACCAAGGCTGGCGGGTTTGAACGCAGCCTGGGCCAACTAAGCAACAATGACAACTACAACAAAAAAATAGCTGGGCGTTGTGGCGGGCACCTGTAGCCCCAGCTACTTGGGAGGCTGAGGCAAGAGAATCGCTTAAGCCCAAGAGTTTGAGGTTGCTGTGAGCTGTGATGCCACAGCACTCTACCAAGGGTAACATAGTGAGACTCTGTCTCAAAAAACAAAAACAAAAAACATTCACAGTTTCCTAGCAGCATATGGTCAACCATGGAACACCTTTGGGGAGAGAAAGGTGGGGGGACTTGTAGGATCAGGGCAGCCTGGTAAGCCCACATGCCCCTTCACAGAGTCTCTGAAGCTGCTCTAAGCCTCTAGCCCAGCCTCTTACCATAGTAGTCCAGGGCAAAGTAACCCAAGGCAGGCCAGTGTCCTAGGGTGTGGCAGCCGGTCACCATTCCCTCATCCCTTGCTTTAGGCGGTCAATCCTTGCTGGAATGTGAACCCAGTGAGAGCAGGGACATGCTCACAATTGTACTCCCAGCAGACTCTCAATAGACTGATGACTGAATGAGGCCAGGGGCGTGTTAGGGAGGGCCTGGGTAGGGTTCTGCCCTGGCCCCTGCCTCTCACTCCTCTCTGCCTAGCCTTCAGGCAGGGTAGCTACCAAGGTGGCAAATGCCAGTCCCCTGCCCACTCCAGGGGCTGCACAGGTCCTTGGGCACTTCCTTAGCAGCAGGATACATCCTGCCCTTCATGCCCCTGAAAGGAGGAAGCTTATCAGAAGGGAAAGGACACTTTGTTCAGGCCTGGCCATCTGCCTAGGCTGTAGGCACCATGTCTCGGCTCTGGTTAGCAGAGTAGAGCTCTGCCTGCAGGAGGTCCCAGGGACAGATGGACAGGGATCATCTGATGTTGATCAGATGGAAGCATCCCAGGAGGGCAGATGAGCATGGCCATGTCCAGACCCCACCTCTCTCAAGGATCCACTCAGGCCCTCCTTTCCTTTCCACAATTCCACCCTCTCTCCATTCTGCTCCTAACTCTCTGACTCTTGGTGTTTTTTCACTCACCCCATTAATTCATTCAAGCAATATATATATATATATATATTTATATATATATATAAATTTTTTTTTTTTTTTTTGCAGTTTGGCCGGGGCGGGTTTGAGCCCGCCACCCTCAGTATATGGTGCCGGCACCCTATCCACTGAAGCACAGACGCCGCCCCAAGCAATATTTAAATAATACTTTGTATGTGCTGGGTAAGGCTCTGGGCTCTCAGAAGCAAATAAAGCAAGCCACAAAGGCTACCCTCATGAAACTTATGTTCTGACTGAGAGAAACAATAAGCACAAATATAAATTAAATAGGCCTGGCACAGTGGCTCACACCTGTAATCCTAGTACTCTGGGAGGCCAAGGCAAGGGGACCACCTGAGCTCAGGAGTTCAAGACCAGCCTGAGAAACAGTGAGACTGACCCCTTAAAACAATAGGTGGGTGTTGTGGCAGGTACCTGTAGTCCCAGCTACCACTGAGGCCAAGGAAGAGAACTACCTTGAGCCTAAGGGTTTGGGGTTGCTGTGAGTTATGATGCCACGGTCTTCTACTGAGGGCAACAAAGTGAGACTCTATCTCAAAAAATATATATATATTAAATATATAATATGCTAGATGATAAAAGTGATCTGAGGAAAGATAAAATATAAAAATACAAGTCATTGGGGCGGCGCCTGTGGCTCATCAAGTAGGGCGCTGGCCCCATATGCCCAAGGTGGCGGGTTCAAACCTGGCCTCGGCCGAACTGCAAAACAGAAAAATAGCCAGGCATTGTGGTGGGCGCCGTAGTCCCAGCTATTCGGGAGGCTGAGGCAAGAGAATCGCCTAAGCCCAGGAGTCGGAGGTTACTGTGAGCTGTGTGACACCACGGCACTCTACCAAGGGCAATAAAGTTAGACTCTGTCTCTACAAAAAAAAAAATAATAATACAAATCATTGAACATTGCTTATGTAAAAAATACAATCAAAAATAACAAAAAGCGGCTTGGCGCCTGTGGCTCAATGGGCTAAAGCACCAGCCACGTACACCTGAGCTGGCGGGTTCGAATCCAGCCCAGGCCCGCCAAACAACAACGATGGCTGCAACCAAAAAATGGCCGGGCGTTGTGGCAGGCGCCTGTAGTCCCAGCTACTTGGGAGGCTTAGGCAAGAGACTCGCTTGAGCCCAGGAATTAGAGGTTGCTGTGAGCTGTGATGCCACGGCACTCTATCCAGGGTGACAGCTTGAGGCTCTGTCTCAAAAAAAAAATTAACAAAATGCTTTTGAAAAGAAATAGCTATAAAAATAAAGCAGGGATAAAAGATGCTTTTTTTTTTTTTTAACATAGGGTGATTAAGGAACACTCTCTGGGAAGGTGACAGCTAAGCAGAGATCTGGGGAGGTGAGGTAGTGAGTCTCAGAATTCTAGAGGCAGAGGGAACAGCAAGGGCACAGGCCCTGCAAGGTGGGATGTACCTTCAGAAACAGCCCTGAACCCAGCATGGTCAGAACTGGCAGAGTAAGAAGGAGAGCAACAAGAGATAGAGTCAAAGACACAGGAAGAGCCAGAGGACGTGGGGAGAGCCAGAAAGCCTGGGGCCTTTGTCAGCCTTTGAAGGACTTTGGCAATAGGGAGTCAGTGCAAGGCTTTGAACAGAGGACTTATGTTTTAAAATAGTAGTAGTTCATAGTACACAATGCTTAATGTGTCAGTCCCTTTTCTAGACATTGTACATCCATTAAACCACTAATCCTCACAATATCTTCATTAAAGATGAGGAAACTGGCGTCCAGAGAGAGCGAGTGACTTGCCCAATGTTGTTGCACAGCTAATACAGAGGAGCCAGGCTTCAGTAAGGCTCCAAAAGTTCAGGCTGAGATACTCTGATTTCCTCCTTTGTTCTTTTGGTTTCCTCTAGGGTGGTGTTTCTCAATCTCACACCAAATTATTTGGACAATTTAGGCCAAAGAATTCTTTATCATGGGAGGCCGTCCACCGCACTCTGGGTATTCAGCAGCATCACTGGCCTCTACCCACTAGATGTCTGTAGTATTCCCCTTGTTGTGATACTATGTGTCTAGACAATGTTAAGTATTTCTTGGAAAGCAAATAGCGCCCCCCCCCCCCCCGCCGTTGAGAACCACTGCTCCTTTGTCCTCTTGTATGCCCTATCTGCCACTGTCCCAGCTTAGTTCTTCTCCCCTCACTGTGACCATTGTGACAACCTCCCAATTGACCTTTGCCCTCTCCACTGTACATCTTACCATGCCACTCTCCCAGACTTACAAACCTCTATGGCTCCCACCACCCTGAGGATAAACACTAAGCTGCTTAGGTTGACATGCATAGCCCTGTGCAATCTGGCCCCAGACTACCTCTCTGGCTCCCACATGACCCTATCCTTGAGCCTCCCTCTGCAAGCCTCGGTCTGCTCATTCAGTCTAGCACCATGTATCAAACCTGCCACCATGCTGGACACTGCAGACAGGGAGACAACACACCCCCGAGTCTCAGGTGGCCTTCATGCTATTTGTGTACCATGGGGAGAGGAGTAAACACACTCTGTCAGCCCCACACCAGGGAGTGGGAGGACACCAGGGGTGTGGCAGGCACCAGACACCAGAGCTGGGCAGGATATGGGTAGGGGTTATAGAGGAGTCAAGCAGCATCTTGGGGGTTATGGGACAGACACACTGAGAGAATGGGGTTAAGGGCTGTGAGATGATTTAGAGGGCCTGGCAAAGGCACTGAGTGCGAGTGAGGAGGGAGATGGTGACAAGAGCTAGGGGCTAAACATAAATAGGTGGACTAAACAAAGAGGTCCAGGCCGGGCGCAGTGGCTTACGCCTGTAATTCTAGCACTTTGGGAGGCTGAGGCAGGTGGATCTCTTGAGCATGAGAGTTCAAGACCAGCCTGAGCAAGAGGGAGACCCCGTCTCTTAAAAATAGCCAGGCATCAGGAGGCTGAGTCAAGAGGATCCCTTGAGCCCAAGAGTTTGAGGTTGATGTGAGCTATGACGCCATGGCATTCTACCGAGGGCAACAAACTGAGACTCTGTCTCCAAAAATAAACAAAGTGAGACTCTCGTCTCAATAAAAATAAAATAAAAAATAAATAAAAAAGCAAGGGGCGGCGCCTGTGGCTCAGTGGGCAGAGCGCCAGCCCCATATACAGAGGGTGGCAGGTTCAAACCTGGCCCCTGCCAAACTGCAACAAAAAAAATGGCAGCGGTTGGGTGGGCGCCTGTAGTCCCAGCTACTCCGGAGGCTGAGGCAAGGGAATTGCCTAAGCCCAGGAGTTGGAGGTTGTTGTCAGCTGTGTGATGCCACGGCACTCTACCGTGGGTGATAAAGTGAAACTCTGTCTCTACAAAAACAAACAAACAAACAAACAAACAAGGAAGTCCAAGACAAGAGAGGAGTCCCTGCTGGTCGCAGTGGCTCACACCTGTAATCCTAGCACTCTGGGAGGTCAAGGACCTCCTGACCTCAGGAGTTGGAGACCAGTCTGAGCTAGTGTAAGACCCAGTCTCTAAAAATAGCTGGTATTGTGGTGGGTGCCTGTAGTCTTAGCTGCTGGAAAGGCCAAGGCAAGAGGATCACTTGAGCCCAGGAGTTTGAGGTTGCTGTAAGCTATGACACCATGAAAATTTACCGAGGGCACCAAAAAAAAGGGGAGAGAGGAGTCCAGGATGGTGCCAGGAAGGTAGAGAGTAAGGGTAATGATGCAGACCGGACACTTTACCATCACATTCTGTTCCCTGGCAGGCATACCCCTCTCCTTGCTTCACCTGTCCATTCATTTCCTTCTGCTGCTGCAAGGTCAAATCACACAGGCTGCCTCCTCCTGGAAGCCTTCCGGATTTCCCACTTCTCCCTCCTCCGGAGATCCAAACCTAAGTCATGGTGACATTATCATCTGGTTCTTACGCACGGGTCTGTCCCGTCCCTCCCACCACTGGCTAAGTTTCAGGACAGAAAGGTGCCTCCTATCCTTTGTCTGCTCACAGATTGAGCTGCCTTCGGCAGAGGAGGCCTGAGCTCCCAGAGGGCCAGAGCGAGGCTGAAGCCGGAGGAAGCAGGGAGCGGAAACCTCGCTGGATTCGGTTGGGTTCCCAGCCGCGCGCTGCAGCCCAGGCGTGCCCCGCGGAAGCCTCGTGCAGTGCGGCTGTGGCAGCCAGGGCTCACCAGCTGCGCCTCGGTGCGCACACACCCCGCCGGTGCCAACCGCCTCGTCCCACCTTCCCGCCGCGGGCGGCCAGGCGTGACCCGGTCGTCCACAGGCCTTCGACCCTTCTCGGACTCCACCGCCCGGGCCGCCCCGCTCCTCCACCCTCTGGAGCCGAGGTGGGAGTTTCCACCTGGGGAAGGCGCAGGCCCCTCACTGCGCGGAGGTAGAGGCCAAGGGGCGCCTCCCAGTGGTAATGATGCCCAATTACCCCAGCGGCCCTTTTGCAATAATAGCAGCCACAGTGAGGTCACCTCCTAACTGGCCTCACCAGTTACTGTCGTCCCCGCTGAATTCCTCCACTGAGTCCCCCAAATACCCACAGGAGCCTTAAAAAATTTAAACTACATCACTCCACACTGTGATAAAAGAAACTCCAAAACCCCTGATCGTGGTCATCTCTGCACTTCCTTTCTGACTTTACGGGACCCCACTCCCTCTCCCAGCCACAAAGGTCTCCTTCAAGTTCCTCTACTCACCTGGCGGGCTCAGCCTGGAGGCACTGGCACTGGCTGTTCTCCGGTGGGGCAGTACAGGTGCGCTCCCCCAGCTGCTCTCTCGTCTCCCTCCCTCACTGCAAGTCCCTGCCCCCTTGGGATCTCCTCAGAGAGATCTCCCTGTCTCACCACTCTGTATAAAACAGCCTCCCTGAGGTCCCTATCCCATTATTTATCCTCAGCTTTCTTTCTTCCTCCGTCCCTTCCTGGCTCCCTCCCTCCCGTTCTCTTTCTCTCTCTGTCTCTCCTCCCCCCCTACACACACCCCTTGCTTTTCTTCCTTTTTTTAGACAAAAGTCTCACTCTGTCACCCTGTGTAGAGTGTCATGGCATCAACCTAGCTCACAGCAACCTCAAATTCCTGGGCTGAACCAATCCTTCTCCCTCAGCCTCCTGAGCAGTTGAGACTACAGGAACCTACCACAGTGCTTGGCTGATTTTTCTATTTTTAGTATAAATGGGGTCTCACTCTTGCTCAGGCTGGTCTCCAACTCCTGAACTCAAGCAATCCTCCCATCTCAGGCTCCCAGAATGCTAGGATTATAGGCATGAGCTACCTCACCCAGCCTAGCCCCATCTTTCTTCATAGTACTTGTTACCCCTTTGCAATTATCCCTAGCAAAAATGTAAGTCCACAAAAGTAGACATTCTGTATGTCATGTTCGTTGCTCAATTCTCCAGTGCCGAGAACAGTACTGGAATGAAGTAAATGCTTAATAAGTATTTGTTTCATGGACTCTTTAAGAACCTTCTATGAGGCTCGGCGCCTGTGGCTCAAGCGGCTAAGGCGCCAGCCACATACACCGGAGCTAATGGGTTGAAATCCAGCCTGGGCCCGCCAAACAACAATGATTGCTGTAACAAAAAAATAGCCGTGTAGGCTCGGCGCCTGTGGCTCAACGGGCTAAGACGCCAGCCACGTACACCTGAGCTGGCGGGTTCGAATCCAGCCTGGGCCTGCCAAACAACAATGACGGCTGCAACCAAAAAATGGCTGGGTGTTGTGGCAGGCGCCTGTAGTCCCAGCTATTTGGGAGGCGGAGGCAAAAGACTCGCTTGAGCCCAGGAATTGGAGGTTGCTGTGAGCTGTGATGCCACCGCACTCTATCCAGGGTGACAGCTTGAGGTTCTGTCTCAAAAAAAAAAAAAAAAAAAAAAAATAGCCGGGTATTGTGGTAGGTGCCGGTAGTCCCAGATATTTGGAAGGCAGAGGCAGGAGAATCGCTTGAGCCCAGGAGTTGGAGGTTGCTGTGAGCTGTGATGCCACAGCACTCTAACCAGGGTGACAGCTTGAGGCTCTGTCTCAAAAAAAAAAAAAAATAACCTTCTATGAGGGCGGTGCCTGTGACTCAGTGGGTAGGGCGCCGGCCCCATATACCGAGGGTGACAGGTTCGAGCCTGGCCCCAGCCAGCTAAAACAACAGAGGGAACTGCAACAAAAACAGCTGGGTGTTGTGGCGGGCACCTGTAGTCCCAGGTACTTGGGAGGCTGAGGCAAGAAATCGCCCTAGCCCAAGAGCTGGAGGTTACTCTGAGCTGTGATGCCACAGCACTCTACTGAGGGCAAAAAAGTGAGACTCTGTCTCAAAAAAAAAAAACAAAAAAAAAACTTCTATGAGCCAAGCAGTTCTTCATTCAGCCCATATAAGATGCCTGTATTTGCCCATTTTACAGCTGTGGTAACAGATTCAGAGAGACATGGGACTTGTCAGCCATCATATGAGCTTGTCTCAGGCAGAGGCAAATTCCAAACCTGCTGACTCTCCCCTCTTTGCCTTTCTATTTTCTGGCTCCTTCTCCAACTGGAAAATAATGCAGATGTCTTTGCCTTCCCCTTACACCAGGATAGGCAAGGCTGACTACTCGTGGCCTGAGATCCCAGCTCCCTGGGAGGTCCAGGCCAGGGGTCCACAGGAAGAGGAACATAGTCTCCTGAGGAGAACAGGCCCACCTGTGGCCCTGCCCACGTTTTCCTGTAACCACCCATCCTGTCCCCTTACTCCCAAATGGCCTAACTTACTGCCTTCCTTTCAGCCACCACTGAGTCCCCAGAATACCCTCAGAATGGACCAGGGAGCTGCTGTTTTGCCTTAGTCCCACCTGAGAAACAAGGAAGAGACAGATACAGGGAGACATGGAGAGACGGAAAGACAGAGACACATGTTGATACCAACAGAGAGAGATGGAAGAAGATGGGGGAGAAGAGAGACCAGAAGAGTGACAAAGACTTGCCAACTCCCCATGGGCATGACCAGGGCCACTGGCTGTTTTGTGCAAATTAGAGAAGGGACCCCTTCTGGGGTGGCGGGTGGAGGCTATCCTATGTCAAAGAGCACTAGGTTTCAGACCTCTCTGGCTCACCAGCCAAGTACCCTGGTGCAGGAGGGTCCATGGAGACAGTACCCTATATGGCTGTACACTCAGGAAGAAGAGAAAGCTTTGAAATGTTGAAATGCCACCCAGTGTTCAGGTCCAACCCATAGGCATGTCTGCAGTGTTCCTTCAAGGCCTTGCAGAAAGTCTCTTTCCATGCCGGCCTTGACTGGAGCCAGCCCTCTGCACTCACCATGGAACCTTTCCCTTGATGCCATGAGCATTGAGCCAGGTGCATACACAGAAGCTAGCCCAGGACACTGCCGTCTGAGAAGAGGCCCCCAGGCCTATGCCAGCACAGATCCCTTCCTGTTCCAGGGACAGCACCAGTGCACCACCCTTCCCAGGCTCACAGACCTCCCAGTTCATAGGAATCCTAGGAATGGCCAAGGAGGTGCCATGATCCTCACTGCACAGACAGGGAAAATGAGCAGAAGGGGAAAGTATCCAACCTAGATCCCACACACTGAGCCAAAGTTTCTGCCCGCCAGGCCCACACGCTCCCAGGGAGCCCACAGCCTGCCCTCCAAGGCCCTCACCCTTCCCAACAGCCAGCACTCTGGAAGGAAATGATTAACAGGGCAATTAGGGCACAGGTGAGTCATATGGTGATACACAGCCTCCTGGCTGACTCAGGGAGACAATCCAGCTGGCCCCTTCCACCACCCCCAGCTCGGGGTCTGGATCAAGGATTCCAAGGCCTTGCCCAAGAAGCCCAGAGAAAGCTCCTAGCCTATCCCTGAACCACCAACCCTTTTCAAGCTCCCTGCAGCTGGGGGATGGAGGGTGGGGGCATCTACCTTCACTGGGCTGGGCTGGGGCAAGGGACCAGGTTGGGGCAGTTTCCCTCCCCCACCCCTAGCATGTGGTCACAGGGCCAGCCATCCAACAAACAGTTGTTATTGTCAATCACAGTAATTATTAAGAACAGCCACAATGTTGACTTTAGCTGTGCAACAGGTCTTTGGCTGGACACAATAGGGACCCTATGGGAAACTTCAGACAAACTTCCATGGATAGCAGTTATGTGGGGACGAGTTGAAGGTGTTATGAGCTCTTTTTCTCATACGTATGCTGGGGGGCTCAGAGCCCGGACACAGGCAGAAGGGAAAGAATTAGGGGCCCCACTGAAAAGCCAGTAGGACCTTCTGGCAAACAGCACCTTCTGGTGTCTCCCATCCCAAGCCCACACTTCTGAGATTAGGCAGCAGTGGGCCCTCCAGGTGTCTGGACTTCTCCTGAGGCCGCACAGCACACCTCTTTAACCTCCCCTGCCCAAGACCCCAAAGGTGCCTCGCCCTAAGCATGTGAATGGACCCTGCTCCCCACATCTGTAGCACAGGCCTGCATATGATGGTACCCCAACCTGGGGAGCCACTTCATCTGTATCAATTCCAAGGCCCCCTCCCCTTGCCCCCCACCCCAGACCAGCAGTCCTGAGGCAGGTCTCCAGTCCCAGGGCCTCTTTCTTGGCTTTATACCAGGACTGGCTGGGCGGGAACTTCCTGCTAGAGAATTCCCGGATCCTCCTTGGGAGGCTATAGCATGGCCTGGTAACTTAGGGACACACCTCCTAATGGGCAGGGCTTGCAGGCAGCAGGGGCCCTCTGTCACTATGGGCCCCTGAGGTTCTTCTTTATCCTCAGGTTAGGATCACCAACCTCCTAACCTGCCCTCCATTTTGCAGCCAGGCCAGTCCCAGTAGCCCCATGGGCACAGACTAGGGACCAGATTGAAAACACCCCCTGCTCCAGTAAACTGGACTTGTTTGGATGAGTGGGTCCAAGACAGCCAAGAATGAGGCCAAAGTCAAAGTAGTTTTTTTATTGATAAAATCACAGGCCTGAGTCTGATGGGCAGGACGACCCTACAGATATGTGGACAGTTTGTCCCAAGAGACCCTGGTCCTAGGGGCTTCTTGGATGTACCCTGTGTACCAGTTCCAGGGCAGACTCAGAGCCAGTACCAGCTTCACTCTGGAGGTCGGTTTCCCATCTTGTCCATCTCCTCAAGAAGCATGTGCTGGCAGGCGGACATGGGTAAAGCCTGGGCATCTTCAGGCTCCCTGCTCAGTGTCCCAGAACCTTCCCACATGCCCCTTAGAGATCAGCACTCCAGAGCTTCCTTCTCCAGACCCTTCTCCAGCCCCACTAACCCTGAGCCGCCTCCCTCCTGTAAAATGAAAGGTCCCTACTTCCTCCAACTTGGGGTTCAGGCATCCCAGCCAACTCTTCCCCTCCCTCACCT
Source organism: Perodicticus potto (assembly GCA_963574655.1). NCBI lineage: Eukaryota > Metazoa > Chordata > Mammalia > Primates > Lorisidae > Perodicticus > Perodicticus potto. The sequence continues at coordinate 20,134 of CAUYRH010140434.1, forward strand.
TTGTCCTGGACACCACATCAAAGGGGCTCTGTACCTTTCCTTCCAGACTAGGGTGGAGCTTTAGTGGCCTCAGCACCCCTCCCCCAGATCCCCAGCAGAATGCTGGGGGGTAGCCTTCTTCCCTCTCAGCTTGGTGTCCCTGAGGACAGATAAGGAGAAATGGGGGAGTGATGAGGGGCCACAGGAGAAAGATTCCCGCAGGCAGCTCTGTCCCTAAAGTGAGGACTGGGCTGAGCCCCCACTTGCCACCACCTAGAAACTCCTTAGAGCCTGTAGTGTTGCTATGACCCCCAGGAAGGGCAGGCTGGCTCAGTGGGTGGCTTGGCATGGAGGGGAGCAGAAGGGACAAAAAGGGAGGGATGAGTGAGGGCAGATCCAAGATTAGAATGCTTCATGGTGAAAAGGCAACCATGAGGGGTTCTGCCAGGGGCTGACAACCTGTGTGATTGTGACTGCAATAACACAGAGAGGTTCCCTATGCTGAGGTGTGAGGGCAGGCCTGAGACAATGAGAAAGATGTCCCTCCATGCCCCGCAGGCACATCTCTCTGGTAGTCACTGCATCGAAGGTGAATCATAATGCCATAAGCCCTGACACTCCAGTGCTTTGCAGTTCACGGCTATACATGCTTCACTACACTACATCCTTATGACAGTTCCCTTGTGTGAGCAAAGAAAGTGAGGCTTCTAGTCCAAGTTACTGAGCAAGTCGATGGTAGAATAGGGACTTTGACTAAAGCCTCTGGCCTCCGAACCTTATGCTCTCCCTTTCCATAAACTATACAGTCAGAGCAAATGTCCACTGAATAAAAGAATGAGATGGTGAATGGATGGAAATTGAGTCCAAAAAGGCACTGACATTTTTCAACAATATATCCATCAAAATACACTGAGAGAAGCTGATACAGCCCTAACCTTTAAAGGCTGATGTCAAGGAAGAGGATCAGGGTGGTAGTCCTTAGTCTTAGCCAGTAGGGTCACTCCCCTGAGCTTATGTGTGTTTGTGGGAGTGGGTGTGAATAGGAGACAGGATAGAACACTAGCAACATTATGTGAATTGCAGATGCACAGGAAAGACTTACAGCCCATTTAGACAAACCTCCTTATGTTACAGATGAGGAAACTGAAGCCTAGAGTAGGGAAGGGGCTTGCCTAAGACCAACACAACAAGTCAACGGCAAAATTAAGACTTAAAAAAAACAGACATTGTGACTCTGAGTCAAGTGAGAAACAGAGACTGATGGGGAAGTGTGTGTGTGTGTACACACACAGGTGGCCAGGGGCCTGAACTCACAAATACTACCACCAGGAAGGGAATATGCCTTTCCTACCCAGGTGATAGGGGCTGGAGGCAGGGACCAGGGCTCTGTGGAGATGAAAAGCTTCCAGCCCCACTTTCTCCAGGCCGTCAGCCAGGGGGCTGTGGTCTAGGACAGGCAGGTATACCTGATCAGCCACAATGCTCACCTCCTCCAGGGTGATCTCTGGCTGGGTCAGTAGCTCTTGGCCCTCTTGGCTGCCCATCTTCCAGAGATGAGACTCTCGCTGTACTTCCAGAAGCTTCTTTAATTCTGACTCCACGAAACCTGACAGCCAAAGTGATGTGCATGGGCCAGGCGGGAATAGGGTGGTGCAAACTGCTGGGAATCTAAGGAAGAGCCAGCAGCCACTGCTCTCCAAATCTCACCCCAGCTGTGTGCAACTTGCGACCCTAGTCACCCTCAGTCATAGCCCTTTTTCTTTGATTACCTGGAGCCATCTAGGCCCCATCTCTCTATAGCCCTGCCTTTCCTAGGAAATGTACTTTCATGGGCTCCCTTCTGCAAAGCATGAGTGTGAATCTTTACCTTCCAGGGAGAGAAATCGAGGGGCAGGTATGTGCCCCACCTCTAGCCATCAACCCAAGAGCCTGGAGCCTGGATCTGGAACCCAAACTGCTAACCCTCAGCTCTGACCATTACTAGCTATGTGACTTTAGACAAGTTCTGTGCCTCAGTCTTCTCAAGATGAAGTGGAGTATACCTAAGTGTTACAATGTGGTATTTTATAAAGTTTTTAGAAGAAGGTCTGGTCCAAGGTAATGGCTATGTAAATGTCAATAATATATATATATATATATTTTTTTAGAAACAGAGTCTCACTTTATTGCCCTTGGTAGAGTGCCGAGGCGTCACACAGCTCACAGCAACCTCCATCTCCTGGGCTTAGGCGATTCTCTTGCCTCAGCCTCCCGAGTAGCTGGGACTACAGGCGCCCACCACGATACCCGGCTATATTTTTTTGTTTTGCAGTTCGGCTGAGGCCCGGGTTTGAACCCACCACCTTCGGTATATGCGACCGGCACCCTACTCGCTGAGCCACAGGCGCCGCCCGGAATAATTATTATTGTACTGTGTTACCGGCACTCCACCAATTACTGTTATGGCTGGAGATACATGAAGTCTCCTCTGGGAGAAGGGACCTTTGGGGCACTGTCATGGCAGTGCATCATGGGAAAAGCAGGGATGGAGGTCGCCACCTAGGAGTTAGAATCTTCAGGGCTGGGGAAAGGGTGCTGCTTGAGTAGCATAACTTCCACCTTCCTGCCTCCCAGTCCTTGAGGGAGGAATCCCCTGTCTTAGACCTAGTGTAGTCTTAGACCCGCAAGCCCAGACTCTTGCGGGTCCCGCCACTCAGGTCATCTTAGATCCTCTGGTACCACCTGGTGGTAATTTCTAGTATTGCATCCTCAGCCACTTGCCATAGTAAGGGGAGCTTCCGGGAACAGGGGCAACCTGGTGGGAAGGTGAGTTGGCAGCACTTACCTACTGTTTCTGTGGACCCAAAAGTTTTAGGCAGTGGTGACTGGAGGGTGACAATGCCTGGGACACAGAGCTTGAACGAGCTGTCCTCTTCTATTTCCTGGTCAGCTCCTTCCTCCTCCTCATGGGGCAAGCCCTCCTTGAGAAGCTGAGGGCAAGGCCAGGCTCCTGAGCAGGTGACGAGGGCTGGGACCCAGACCTGTAGCCCCACCCCCACCCCAGATAATACAGGAAGAGGGGAATGGTTCCCAAAAGGTTAAGAAAAGGGAGTGCCGCCCCTGGGGCCCAGGCCACATATAGTTGGGCACGACCAGATGTGAGCGGGGGCCTACCCAGGCCTAACCCTACTGTCACTCACAGACCTTGTCCATGACCGATTTCTGAAGCTGCTTGTACAAACAGAGGAGGCGGTTCCAGGGAGTTGCCTCCACCTTGGAAGATGCCAACCTGAGGTCTCCTGTGGAGGGGAGTGGTCACTGGCAGACTGGCAGCAAAGGGACATGGGGTACTGAGCTGAAGGTGGGGTAGCCTTGTTTTCTTTTTTTTTTTATTGTCTGGGATTCACTGAGGGTACAAAGAATTAGGTTACACTGATTGCGATTGTTAGGTAAAGTCCCTCTTGTAATTGTGTCCTGCCCCCAAGAGGCATATACCGTAACCCTCCTTCCACCTCCCTCTCCCCATCCCACATTCCCCTACCCCCCTCCTTGTATTAGATCATGCCTTGTTTTCTTTAGCAAATGCCTACTGTGTGCTGGGCGCAGTTCTAGGCATTTTACAAACCACATCTCAGCTAAACCATGCGACTCCCCAAAGATAGGTACTGCTATATTCCCATTTTATAGCTGAGGAAATGGACACAGAGAGAGAAGTTGAGCAACTTGCTACAGTCACACAGCCTGGCATGGTGGAGTTGGGATTTGAACCCGGGCAGCCTGACTCTAGCAGTCCCTCAGAGTGTGTCCTGTGTCCTTCCAGGCCCTGCACCCCTGAGAAGTCCTAGGAGTTCCATTTCTGACACCTCCCCATGCCTGCAGCCACAACTTACCATCAAGCAGACTCTCCTCCTCCTCCCTGTGGAAGGCCTCAGGCTGAACTTCCAGAGGCTGTGGCCTCATGGCACTCTGTGGGTGTTCTTGCTCCACCACCAGGGCCTGTGTAAAGTGGATCCTAATCCCAGAGCACAGTCAGGTAAGACCCAGAGATGTGGCAGAGACCCCCCAACACCTCCCTGAGCCCTTCCTGCTGGCCTGCTCAACCTCCCTCTCCCATCAATGCCCTGCCTGGGGTCTTCATCGGAGAGGAGGCCTATCCCTCCTCTCCAAGAGAGTGATGAGGGGACTGGGAGCAGAGACCAGTGGCTGTCAGGCCCAAATGGGAGTGGAGAGGGAAGGCAGGGTGGATGTGCCCTGCAGAAGGAGCTGGGAGCAAGGAGAGCCCCGCACATGCTGTCACATTCCTTTTTCACCCTCTAACCCCACCCCTTTTCAGCTTTGGTGTCCCCTCCCACAGCCTCTTGTCTATTTCCAGTGTCTGTCTCCTCCTCCCCGATATTTAGACTTCTCACCCCTACTGTTTCCATGCCTTGGCCCTACCCTCACATCCCTGCCCTTCCCTACCCAGGCATGCTGTTCCAGCCTTTTATCCATCTGAACACTCCCATTCCCAGACCCTCCCCAACTTTCATTCCCCCATCTCAAGCCTATATCCTTCCCACATCTTACATCAGGGATTGGTACCCTCATCCACAGCTCAGCGCCTCACCTGCCTGGTGCCCCTGGAATCCCAGAGGCCTCCCCTGCTGGCTCCTCCTTCTCTTCTTTCTTTTCAGACAGATTGCCAAGCTCCTTCTGGCTTCCTGTGGGCAGGACTGGCTTCACCTCTACACCCTGGGCCATGACCTTCAAGACCTCCTTGGAGCTGGGGGTAGAAACCCCCATGTCCCCCTTGCCCTGCCCTGAGGAATGGTGCCTTGGCGGGTGGGAGGAGCCTCTGGGCATGGCCACAGGGAGGGCCCAAGGCAGCCCAGCAGGTGGCCCCCATTCCCTCCTCCCCCCTCCTGCTTGGTGGCTCATCATCAAGGAGAGGGCATCCTGGTCATGCAAGGGATGTGCCTGGCCCCTTGCCACAGCCTTGTCACAGCTCTTAGTGCCTCCCTTGCTCCCCACCAGGCTACGGAAAAAGCGGACCATAGAGGAGTGGCCCAAAATTCGTGACCGAGGGGTTGGAGCTGGGTCCTCCATCCTGACAGGGACCCGATTCGGATCTGTAGCAGCCACTCCAGGACCAACTGCTTAAGAACAGGAGGAGTTTTCAAATTGAAACCTCCAGTTGGACACTTCCAGGAGTTCTAGAATACAAAGATCAGGTGGCAGGGAGGTGGGGGGGGTGCAGATAGGAGAGTTGGTTGGAGGCAGAGAGGCTAGAGCTGGTAAAGTAGAGGAGGGGACTTGGGAGCCAGACTGGGCAGGGCTGACAAGGTCACCTATGCCTATTTTATAGATAAACAAACTAAGGCTTAACTGGTTTAAACTACTCTCCTAAGGTCACTGAGCTGGGTTCATAATCAGTTCTGTGCCTTGGGAAATAATAATACTAAACTGAGATTCAACCTTTGTCTCAGACCTGTGAGATTCAAAATCCCTGAAGGTAATAGGCAGATAAACAGATTAAAACTCAGTGGATGCTGTTTTACTTCATGAGTTTTAAAAAAAGAAAAAAGAGTGTGGCACCTGTGGCTCAGTGGGTAAGGCGCTGACCCCATATACTAAGGGTGGCAGGTTCAAACTTGTCCCTGGCCAAACTGCAACAAAAAAATAGCCAGGTATTGTGGCTGGCACCTGTAGTCCCAGCTACTCGGGAGGCTGAGGCAAGAGAATTACCTAAGCCCAGGAGCTGGAGGTTGCTGTGAGCTGTGTGACACCACAGCACTCTACCAAGGGCGAGAGAGTGAGATTCTGTCTCTACAAAAAAAAAAAGAAAGAAAGAAAGAAAAAAGAAGGCTGGGCTCAGTGGCTCACATCTGTAATCCACTGAGTTTTAATCTCTGTTTACCTGCCTATTACTTTCAGGGATTTCGAATCTCACAGGTCTGTCTGAGAAGTATTATTACTCCCCAAGATGCCTACAGAACTGATTATGAACCCAGCTCAGTGACCTTAAGAGAGTAGTTTACACCAGTTAAGCCTCAGTTTGTTCATCTGGAAAATGAGCATAGGTGACAGCCACTACTTTGAAGGGCTGTTGAGAAGATCTAGTTAGACAATGATCGCTAAAGTGTAAGACAAGCAGTGGTGCTGGAGAAACTTTGTTACCTTGGGGGTTTTATTGGTGTTGATTGATGGAAAGGAGTACAGAACAAAGACATGGGAATCAGGGATGGGAAAAGCAGTGGGCGGCACAGAACTGCTCTGCCTGGTTGGGATGTGGGGCGGGAGAGCGGGAAGGAGGCGGGAGCTCCCTGAGCCTGGCCTGCCCAGACCGCCCCTCCAGGCTGCCGGCCTGTGCATCCGCATCCGGCGGCCTCAGAGCAACTTCCTCTAGAGGGAGCTGATTGGAGCTGGGTGCAGCTGGCACCTCTATGATCACCGGAGCCTCGCGGGTCCCTCTGGCTGTGCTGGGACCAGCAGAAGCTATGTCCAAATACCAGGAATGCACTGACATCCATTCTTAGAAGCTGGCTAGCATCCTGGCCCTGGGAACAGACGCAGCCCCTCGGGATCTCCAGCCTTGGCCCTGCTGAGCCATCCCAGGTTGGACCAGGATCCTGGCAGGTAAGCAGGGAGGGTCCTGTCCGTCCTCCCAGATCTCAGAAGCTCCAGCCTCAGAATGGTGCAGGGAGCCTGCCGTGAGCCGGTGGGGAGGGGGAAACCACAAGGCTTGCCTGGGCAGGTCCGCTATCTCCTGCTGGGGGCTTGATCATGCCGTGGCTCTCTCTGGCTGCCCCTTAGACAGCTTCTTCTCTTATTCTGACCCCAGATGCCAGAGAATCATGAGAACTGGGTCCTTTAGCAGTCTGGGGAATGGCAGTGGAGGTCAGAGCCAAGGTCAAGGGCAAGCACGGAACTTTTACAACTCTTCCTGCTGTCCCAGGATCCTTAGACTGGTTCTAGGGCCCAGCCAGGCATGTCTCCCTGGGGAACACCTGTGCTAGGCCCAGTGAGACTAGGAGGAGGGATGGAGTGAATTCTCTTTACCGGAAGTTAGGCTACTTGGATGGGTGGAGGCCCAGATCGGCTTAGGCTGCTGGGGGCTGTTCCAAGACTCCACCTGCTCCCTTGGGGAGCCTGGGGCAGTGGTAGAGGTAGTTGGAGATGCAGTCAGCATCCTTTGGCCCTGATGTCCAGGGGTGCTGGGTATTGGAGGCTGGAAGAGAAGGAAGGGCATCTTAATCAGGAAGGAGCTGCCGGAGTGGGGATGTGCCAGGCCAGGTCTACTTTAGCAAGGCCAGGCTCCTTATTAAAAGAAGAGGAAGATCTGTCTTTGCCCTGTCCGTGTTGGAAGGGGTGAAGAGCTGAGTGCACAGGCGATCCAGTCCTTCCCTACCTGTTCTCAGAGAGCTCTTGGGGCACTTTTGAAAATAGTCCCAGGCCTAAGTGGAAGGAGCATGGGCAAGGTTACCCAGGCCCTGGTGAGGCCTAGAGTGGGGCTGCACCCTCCCCGGGGATAGGAGGTGTGCTTCCCACTAAGGTGGTGGAGGCAGCTTTGGGGAAAATGGGGCTCTGCAAGGGGAGTAAACTGAAAGTGAAAGAGCTTACATCCAGGAAATACTCCCTCTGTCAAAGAGTCACAGCAAATTGGGGCTGCCGCTGGGACTGGGCAAAGGAAAACTGGGGCTGGGACAAGAAAGCAGATGTGTGGTGGGGGTATGAGCTGTGAGGCATCTTGGGGGTGGTGGTGGGACAAAGGCCCTGCCTCGTGAGGACACCCTCAGCTCACTGCCAGGCAGAAGTGGGATGGGCACAGACAGAAGGCAAACAGGGAAATTTGCCCCCCAAAACTACACCCTCTGAGGTGCACACACTGGAAAATAAATCTTAAATGACTATTATGTGGGCTCCTAGGCAATCTTTTTTCTTGAGATAGAGTCTCGCTTTTGTCACCCTTGGTAGAGTCTTGTGGTGTCACAGCTCACAGCAACCTCCAACTCTTGGGCTCAAGTGATTCTCTTGCCTCAGCCTCCCAAGTAGCTGGGACTATAGGCACCCACCACACCCCAGCTATTTTTAGAGACGAGGTCTCTCTCAGGCTCAGGGTGGTCTTGAACCTGTCAGCTCAGGGCAGTCCACCCACCTGGGCCTCTCAGAATGTTAGGATTATAGGGGTGAGCCACTGCACCCGGCCAGACAATCTTCTTATGTTGACGATTCATACAAACAACTTTCCCTGACTAGCTATGTGGCCTCAGGCCACACCCTATTTGTGCCTCAGTTTTCCCACCTCTAAAATGGTTTTGATAACCTGGTTAGGAGACTGAGGCTGGTGGATTGCCTGAGCTCAGGAGTTTGAGATCAGCCTGAGCAAGAGTGAGACCCCATCTCTACTAAAAATAGGAAATCTAGCCAGCTGTTGTGGCAGACACCTGTAGTCCCAGCTACTTGGGAGGCTGAGGCAAGAAGATCACTTGAGCCCAAGAGTTTGAGGTTGCTGTGAGCTGTGACACCACGGCACTCTACCCAGGGCAACAAAACAAGACTTTGTCTAAATAAATATATAAATGGATTTGGTGTGATGCTTACCTTCCTGGGTTAATTTGAGTGTTCAATGTTCATCACCTGGAGAGTGCTCAAAAGTGGTAGGAATAAACCACAGGCTCTTAGTAAATGTTTGTGGCTAACAGGCCTGAGTTGGAAAACAGGTGTGTTCTGGCTGGCCAAGGGGAAGTAAGACCTTCATGGGTCATTGGAGGTGACAAGCTTGTGGTAAGTATGTGCTGGGTGGGGTGCAGGAGGCCCCCAGAGCAGCTGAAAGACTGCTCAGTCTCTGAAACAAGACTCACTTGCCCAGGAGTGACACAAAATGGGACTTGAGAGCCACCAGGGCACTGCTGCCACACCCTGCTGGAAGCCCTGGCTGTGTTGAGGACACAGGGTACAGATGTCTCAGTACATCAGTGCCTCACCTTTCTCATCCCATCTCCCTTGAAGAGTTGCCAGTGAAATGCTCACTAAGTTCTGCTTCCTTCCAGCAGACTCCCCAGGACCTAAGGTGGTAGAATAAGCAAAAATTTCCCAGAGGACTATATGTAGGGTCTTTCTGGGAGTGGGGGCCATCCTATGTGGCCATGGCAGCCTCTCAGGGATCTCCACAGAGGAGTCTCACTTTTGCTTTTGCTCACCCCTCCCCATAGGCTGACACTGCCATCCACTAAGACCTGAAAAAATGGCATCCGGGCAAGGCCCAGGTCCTCCTGGGCAGGAGTGTGGAGAGTCCACCCCGCCTTCCACGTCTGGTAAGGGTCTGCTTGCCCCCTCACCCATCCCATAACCCGGAGGGCTATTTGTGGACAGAGCAGAAGTGGACAGGGCCAAGGAGGACTTAGGAGCAGGCTCTCCTGCCTCAGTTTGTCCACCTTGGATAAAGCAGAAAAGTACATTTCTGGTCAAGGTTAAGCCGAGAGAGCAGGGTGGAGTCTGGGCTGGGGAGGGTCCTTGTAGAGGTCGGTAGGGAGGTTGGTAGAGACCAGGAGTTTGAAGGTGGGCACAGTGCCATCCCAGGACAGAGGGGCGAGGTCAGAGGTGAGGGATGATGGTAGGAAAGTGGGCATGGCTGTCGTATCATTGCAGGGGGAGAAATAAGGAAGTAAACTGGCTTATCACTCAGTCAGGTCTGCTAAACAGGGAACAGGATTGTTGCAACTTGGGGAGGAAGTAAGATGGCTGCCCTTCTTCCCTTCTCCAAGGAATAGTCAGGGAAGCTAGTGCTCTCAGCCTACTACAGGCTGTTCCCTAAACTTGGGGTTTAGGTCCCAGGTTTGTTACTTTCTCCCTGGGTGACTTTTTTGGACCTGAGGCTACAATTTCTTTTCTTTTTTTCTTTTTATTTTTGTGAGACAGTCTCACTCTGTTGCCCTAGATCAGCAGTTCTCAACCTGTGGGTCGCGACCCGCAGGAACTGTATTAAAGGGCCACAGCATTAGAAAGGTTGAGAACCACTGTTCTAGACAGAGGGGCATGGTATCATAGTTCACAGCAACCTTAGACTCTTGGGCTCAAGTAATCCTCTTGCCTCAGCCTCCCAAGTAGCTGGTACTACAGGCTCCTGCCACAATAGCCGGTTAGATTTTCTATTTTTGGTAGAGATGGGGTCTTGCTCTTGCTCAGGCTGGTCTCAAACTCTGAGCTCAAGAGATCCACCCACCTTGGCCTCTCAGAGTGCTAGGGTTACAAGCTTGAGTACCCGGCCCTGAGGCTACAATTTCAAATTTGTTCCCATATTCTCTAAACTGTAAGGGTCGGGTATGGGTTGTGTACCTTATATACACTAAAATAGATTTAGGAACCCAAATGCTGACTTATGCACATTACTTAGATGGGTAGATGGGCGCCTGTAATCCCAGCTACTTGGGAGGCAAGAGGATCACTTAGGCCCAAGAGTCTGAAGTTGCTGTGATCTGATGCCACAGCACTCTACCCAGGGCAAAGAGTGAGACTCTGTCTAAAAAAAAAAAGCCAAAGTTTCCCTTACTGGGGACCACTCACTTCACAGCACTGTTGTAAGGACCAAGTGCAAAGTGCCAGGAGAACGCTCCCCACAGAGTAAGCACTAGCTGTCAACTAAGGGGCTGAGTAGGGACATTTCTGTCCATGAGCAAGGACAGCTGTGGCCTTGAGGCAGAACAAGCCACTTAGAAGGATGGGCTGCCACGGTCCAGCCCTTCCTCCCTGACTCCCGGCTTTGACCCTCAGAGGAGCAGGTAGCCCAGGACACAGAGGAGGTTTTCCGCAGCTACGTTTTTTACCGCCATCAGCAGGAGCAGGAGGCTGAGGGGGCAGCTGCCCCTGCTGACCCAGAGATGGTCACCTTGCCTCTAGAACCCAGCAGGTAAGCTATAGCTTATGGGCCCACAGGGACATCTTCAGGGAGGTAGACGCTCACATGGGGCTTCTACCGGTAGGTCCTGGGAGCTGGGGATGGCTCTGGGGTCTTGCCCTTCTTTCACTATTGCTCCTTTTTCATCTTGGGCCACCACACCTTTCCAGGACACTGTACTCTTTTTAGCACATGCCTGCTTCTTGTTCCAGAGGCCAGCCCTCATGTCTGAGGACTCTGTCGGGGGGCCTCAAGAAGGGGTTCACAAGGCCAGGGGCAGCTCAGGTAGAACCCCTCTGCTGTGAGTCAGGGCCCAGCCCTGGCTGTCCAGCCTTCTGCTCACCCACCTGCCTCCCACTCTTATAGCACCATGGGGCAGGTGGGTCGACAGCTTGCCATCATCGGGGATGACATCAACCGGCGCTATGACTCAGAGTTCCAGACCATGCTGCAGCACCTGCAGCCCACAGCAGAGAACGCCTATGAATATTTCACCAAGATCGCCTCAAGGTACCCCGGCCATCTCCCTAATGGGCTCTAGTCACTCTGGTGTCTGCTGTTAACTCACATGTGGTCTCAGGCCCCTATCTTTCTCTCTTAGGATTTCAGACTCCTCATTTTTTGTGCATAAGCTCACAGTTCTTTTGGCCTCTGACACTGAGGGCTTGGCTGGTTAGATCAGGACTTTAGACAGGCCCTGCAGAGGGAATATCCTTCAGCTCCTTAGCCCAGCTGGAGCACAGCTGTCCATTGTGGATCCGATTTGGAACTACATATCACACCAAAGACAGTAAGGTTGCCAACCTCTGCCAGGTCCTGGAAATGGCTTTTGGTTGCTATAATCAAGCATCCAAAAGGCAATCTGGTGTATTGGTTAAAGACATCAAATATCTGAGTTCAAATCTCAGCTTTCCCACCTACTGCCTTTCTAAAACGTCCTAGCCTTAGTGTCCTTGGCTAAAATAGGGAAAATATGCTTAGGACAGTCAGTGTCCACACTTACAAAGCATCAGCTGTTGTTATTGCCAAAGTTAGAGAGGTTGGTGCCAGGGTAGATTTGAAGCTGGAGGTAAAGGTAGAAATAGGTAATAGATTTAGAATTAGTGCCCAGAGCTGAAATAGCCACTCTGTGTCCTTAGAGGCAAGTCACCAAGTTAATTCTAGGACCTACCCTAATCTCCTCTTCTGTCCTTTTCTCTCTGCTGTCCCTCGGGCTACCAGGCCAGCAGCAACACCCACAGGTAATCTCCCTGCTGCCTCTGCCCACTTGTTCTGCCCTCTGCCCTCTCTGTGCCCCTTGGCATCTGCAGCCTCAGAGGCCATACCCCAGCAGCAGTAGCCAGCTCTGATGCCCTGAGCTTTCTCCTTTCACAGAAACTAGGTTTTTCCCAAATCAAGGCCAGGCTGGGGCCTTGATGCACAGCTAAGCCATCTAACTTTCCACTGGGAGAGGGGCAGGGGAGGCAGGCTTCAGGGTCTCCTGGGAGCTCTCCACTAACAGTATCAGATGCTCTGCCTGCAGCCTGTTTGAGAGTGGCATCAACTGGGGCCGTGTGGTGGCTCTCCTGGGCTTCGGCTACCGCCTGGCCCTACATGTTTACCAGCGTGGCCTGACTGGCTTCCTGGGCCAGGTGACCCGCTTTGTGGTCGACTTCATGCTGCATCACTGCATCGCCCGGTGGATCGCGCAGAGGGGCGGCTGGGTGAGTACCCAAGGATACTGACATCCTCCCCGCTGCTGGGCCACTTGCCCGTCTCCCAGCCCCATCCTGCCCCTGGGGTGTCTGTGTATTCTGCCAGCCTCTCTATGACCACCTTATTTCTCCCGGCAGGTGGCGGCCCTGGACTTGGGCAACGGCCCCATCCGTAATGTACTGTTGGTTCTGGCTGTGGTTCTGTTGGGCCAGTTTGTGGTACGAAGATTCTTCAAGTCATGACTCCTGAGGGGGCCCTTTGGGGTCCCAGCTGAGACCCCTGCTTGGACTTCCCCCTCCGCTGCAGGGGTCCCCCCTCAAGAATACAGAAGCTTTAGCAAATGGACACTCCAACTTTGGAAGGCCCCTGCCCAGGGGTCAGTCAGGTTGCAGAGGTGCCCCAGTATTGCATGGTGCTAAGGGGCCCCCTTCTCTAGGCCCCATCCTCTCAGAGAGGAGCTGTAGCCTCCCTCAGCTCTCTGGGACTTAGCCCTGTCTTCTGGGCACTGGGGAGATTATAATAACTTGGGGGGTAGAGACTAGGAGCCACTGCTTCCCAAGAAGTTTTTTTTTTTTTTTTTTTTTGAGACAGAGCCTCAAGCTGTCACCCTGGGTAGAGTACTGTGGCATCACAGCTCACAGCAACCTCCAACTCCTGGGCTCAAGTCAGTCTCCTGCCTCTGCCTCCCAAGTAGCTGGGACTACAGGCGCCCGCCACAACACCCGGCCATTTTTGGTTGCAGCTGTCATTGTCATTTGGCTGGCCCGGGCTGGATTTGAACCCACCAGCTCAGGTGTACGTGGCTGGCGCCGTACCCCGTTGAGCCACAGGCACCGAGCCCCAAGAAGTTTTTAATGGTTTTAGCTTTTTATAATACCCTTGGGAGAGCCCCTCCTCTTCATTCCCACCACTCTGCCCAAGGTCAGGACATCCGGGGTATGGGGGCCTAAAAACTGAGACTGGCCTGGCCCTGGCCCTCCCTGAGTATCATGTCTCCCAGAAGCAGGACTGACTGGGCTGTGGGGGTGGGGAGGTGTCCTGCTCAGCATTCCAGGCTCCCACTCCCCCACCCAATATTGCCTTTATAGTTGGACACTCAGGGATTGTGTGTATGGGCCTGGGATGTGTGGGGGTGGGGGTGCAGACCAGCGCTATTTGAACTTACCCATCAGAGCAGGAGCCTCCAAGCCTGCCTCTTCTGTCCCTCCTCTCCCCTTCATTACAGCGAAGACCCTTGCCCCCATCCCCAGAGGACTTGGGTGAGCAAGTGCGAAGGCCCCTCCTTGCCCAGACTATAGGGCTTAGGTCTTGGTTATTAGGGAGTTCACCCCGGGAGGTTCTGAGTGGGAGAAGGGCTATCAACACCTCATGCCCCAGGCACAATGTAATCCAGGGATGTGGATGTTGGAAACTGTGAATACTTGAACTCTAACCCCCTCCTGCAACTACCCCACCCCTATGCTCTTCACCTGCCTAGATCCTCCTAAGGGTGGAGGTGAGAGTGCCTTCTCTATCTTTCACAGCCTAGCAATAAGGAGAGAGATTAAGAGATTAATAAAGAGAGATTCGATTAAGCCAAATGCAGGGAGGGGACGCAGATGGAGCCCGCTGGGCACCCACCCCCAATATCCTCTGAGTGTTTGGAAATAAACTGTGTGATCCCCTCACCCCCACCTAGTAAGTATTTTATTCTCTGCTACCTCTCCTTCCATCAGGCTGGACTTGGGAACCTGGATGTTCCTAGCAGATACCCAGCTTATTACTGAATAAAATCTCACATTGGGTCTCAAGAATCCTGTAGAGGACTGGGTGTGGCTCTCCAGGCCCCAGCAGGCTGGAACGCTGTGGTCCCTCCCCATCAACCCTCCTGTCCCTTTGCCATATACTTCCCTCATCTTTTTGGGTTTCAGGCAGTTTCTCACTCCCTTAGGATGTTAGGACCCCTGAACTGCTGGGCCTTGCCTACAGGACTGGTGGAGTAGCTGCATATGTCCAAAGACCCCCAAAGGCCTGGCCTGAATTCCTCTCCTTCCCTGAGGCCAGCACCCACGCTGGGCCAAGAGGCCTTTCTCCCCCCACGTTTAGCTCTGCCTAGAACATGATGTCCTCACAGCCAGCACACACACAGAGTTTTATGCTGTATGGGAGTCCCATGGGGATGCAGCCAGGGGTGATAAAAATAACAAGAATGGGGGCGTTGCAATGTTCCAAAATCACGAAGTCTTTCCAGTCCTGGGCACCCTGGTCTGTGTTTCTGACATCCTCCCAAAATGGTCAGATGCTAGTCCAAGAGACTCTAGCTTCACTTTCACTCCCCTGGGGTGGGCTTCTCAAGCCCCTCACCCCTCCACGTGGTCTTCAAAATCTAGTACAGAAGCAATCATAGAAAAGGGAGAAGGTGGTGATGCCTGGAAGGTGGTTGCTACTATACACCACGCAACGTACAGGAAGAACTCAGACAACATTTATAGAACACATTATGTTTCAGGTTTTATGCTGAGAGTTTATCATTCCTATGTCCTAACAATAGGTGGTGACTGGGATGGGGGTTAGTGCTCAAGCTTCCACTTTACAGGTAAGGAAACAGGTGCCTTCCCAGAGTCGCCCCGGGAGCTATAACTTGACAGCAGGATACTGGCTCGAGGTTTCACGTGGAGGTCAGAGGGAAGTGTGGGGCTGTCAGTCTCGCGTCACAGGCCATCCATAGGTTTGAGGGGAACAGAGGGTACAGGGTTACCTTTCCCTACAGCTACAGCTGGAGGTGGGCGGACTGCCCGAGTCCAAAATGGCCGCCGCGACAATGTGCACGCAAGCGTGCCCTTTCGTGGGCGGAGCCTTGGGCGCAACACCCCCATCCCCCACCCCCTCGCCTCCCTCTGGGTTTTGAAGCTAACCGCCTGGGTTGTTTCCCGAAAAGCACATAATTCCATGGCTAGAAGAAAAGCGAGTGGGCAGTGGCAGGAGCTGTGGTCTTCTCTATCCCGCTAAGGAGTTGGAACGCTGTCCTGAAAGGCATGGCAAGCCCCAAAAGGTTTTCGCCTGTTTCTAGCCTGGCCCCCTCCACGCCCCCTATTCTGCTGCTGGGGTGAGTAAAGGTTCTAAAATCAAGTGGGTTCTGGAGTTGTTAAAACCAGGGCGTAAGAAATTAGGACGGACAAAATAAGCCAGGGGCTGTGGGGATAAGGGGAACTGGATGGGCTCTGCGGGCATTAAGGAAGTTAAATCAGGTTTGGGGTGGTGGCTCGGGCCTGCAATTGTGGGAGGCCAAGGTGGGAGGATCCCTTGAGCTCAGGAGTTCTAGACCAGCCTCTAGTCTCGTGCAGAGCAAGATCCATCACTATTAAAAATGGCAAAATTAGCCGCCTGGTGGCGCACGCCTGTAGTCCCAGCTACTCGGGAGTCTGAGGTAAGAGGATCACTTGAACCCAGGAGTTTCAGGTTGTTGTTAGCTAGGCTGATGCCACAGCCTCTGTCTCAGAAATAAAAAAATTATAAACGTCAGATTTCCTTCTACCGCTTCCTAACTGAAGTGTTTCAGTCAGGATCTGACATTACAGGATCTGCTTCTCTTCTGGAATGCCTCCTCCTTCCACCCCCATCTTGTTTCTTTGTTGCAGTGGGCTACTCTGTCCCTTAACTTCCAATGCTAATTCCCTCTGAGTTAGTCACCCTCCTCTTACCTCCAGGGTACCTTGGGATGCTACCAACTCATTAATTGTCTAATTAATGGCCCTGTTCAATTAACAAGAGCATTTTGCTTTGTTAAATAAAAATTATGGAAGGCTAATGTTTTGGACTAAGCATCTAGACTAGGCCCCAGCAGACTCAGATAAAAATCAAGATGGATTCACCCAGGCCAAAGTTCCATATCCCCAAATCTAAACTAAGTTGTTCTCTGATTTGTTTGTTTGTTCTGAGACATTCTCACTCTGTTGCTCAGGCTGTTCTGCCATGGCCTCAGACTAGCTCACAGTAACATCAAACTCCTAGGTCCAAGTGATCCTCCTGCCTCAGCCTCCCAAGTAGCTGGAACAACAGGTGCCCACTACCATGCACAACTAATTATTTTATTTTTAGTCGAGTCAGGATCTTGCTTTTGCTGAGGCTGGTCTGAGCTCAAGGGATCCGCTGGCCTTGGTTTCCCATAGTGAGTACTAGATTACAGGCATGAACCATCTCATTGGCCCAGCAAAAGTGCCTTTGAAAAGTAACTCATACATTCTTTGTTCTTAGTTTCTGCTTTCTACAGCCCTTCTCTGTCCATAAGACAACCTCCTCTTCTTTTTTTTTTTTTTTTGTAGAGACAGAGTTTCACTTTATTGCCCTCGGTAGAGTGCTGTGGCGTCACAGCTCACAGCAACCTCCAAATCCTGGGCTTAGGCAATTCTCTTGCCTTAGTCTCGTAGCTGGGACCATAGGCACCTGCCACAACACCTGGCTATTTTTTTGTTGCAGTTCGGCCAGGGCCAGGTTTGAACTCGCCACCCTCGGTATATGGGGCCAGTGCCCTACTCACTGAGCCGCAAGTGCTGCCCTCGAGACAACCTCTTCTGCTCTGCTCATTGGAACACTTATTCTTTATTTTCTTTTGCAGTTTTTGGCCGCGGCTGGGTTTGAACCCACCACCTCTGGCATATGGGGCCAGCGCCCTACTCCTTTGAGCCACAGGTGCCGCCCTTTTTCTTAATTTTATTTTTTAATTTTGTAGAGGGTATCTTGCCACATTTCCCAGGCTGGCCTTGAACTTACTTTGGACTCAAGGGATCCTCCCACTTCAACCTCCCTAGTACTATTGTGAGGTACCACCATGCCTAGCCTTGAACACTTAATCTCTTTTATGGAATGAAGTGTTATCTGATTCTAGAATTGCAAATAAGGCAACAGAGATCTTTAAACTAAGTTTGTACCTTGGCTGTGACTCACACCTGTGATCCTAGCACTCTGGGAGACAGAGGCCCTAGGATCCCTTGAGCTCAGGAGTCCGAGACCAGGCTGAGCAAGAGCTGAGATCCCATTTGTACTAAAAATAGAAAAACTAGCCAGGTATTGTGGTGGGGGCCTGTGGTCCCTGCTCCTCAAGAGGCTGAGGCAGGAGAATTGCTAGAACTGATGAGTTGGAGGTTGCTGTAATTTAGGCTGATACTATAGCACTCTAGCCTGGGGCAACAGGGTGAGACTCTGTCTCAAAAAAAATAAATAAATAAAAAGAAACTAAGTTTGCCCAGCACAGTGGCTCACGCCTGTAATCCTAACACTCTTGGAAGCCAAGGTGGGTGGATTGCTTGAGCTTAGGAATTTGAGACCAGCCTGAGCAAGAGTTGAGGTCCCATCTCTACTAAAAATAGAAAAACTAGCCATGAGTTGTTTTGTGGCAGACACCTGTAAATCTAACTACTTGGGAGGCTGAGGCAAGAGAATCGCTGGAACCTGGAACCCAGGAGTTTGAGGTTACTCTGAGCTATGGTACATGGCACTCTATCCAGGGCAACAGAGAGAGGTCTCGAAAAAAACAACAGCAACAAAACTAAATAAATAAACTAAGTTTGTAATTTTGTCCTTTGACATACTTTAAATTTTGAGGCCTGTATGGGAATGCCTCTTAAGTAGTTTTTTGGCCAGTCCCTCTAAATATGAAGCCAAATGAGAATTCTTGCTTGTTTTCATTCATTCAACAAAAACTTTCTGAATGCTGTGAAGCCTCTCTATAAACCCAAATCAAAAGGAGGGTCTTAGGATTTAGCTCTAGTTTTTTTTTTTGTTTGTTTGTTTGTTTGTTTTGAGACAGAGTCTCACTATGTCACCCTTGGTAGAGTACCATGGCATCACAACTCACAGCAACCTTAAACTCTTGCGCTTAAGCAATTCTTTTGCCTCAGCTTCCCATAGTAGCTGGGACTACAGGTGCCTGCCACAACGCCCGGCTGTTTTTTTGTTGCAGTTGTCATTGTTGTTTAGCAGGCCTGGGCTCGGTTCAAACCTGCCAGACTGGGTGTATGTGGCTCCCTACTCTCTGAGCTATGGGCGCCTCCCTAGCTCTAGTTTTTATACTTGTCTTGTGTATAGTATATGATTTGAGGGCAGGAACTCTGAATGTGTCTGTTGTATTTTGTTTTTCATTGCTGTTAAATAATAGGCCCTCATTATAATCTTGAAAAATATATATATTTTTATTTTTGTAGAGACAGAGTCTCACTTTATCGCCCTCGGTTGAGTGCAATGGCGTCACACAGCTCACAGCAACCTCCATCTCCTGGGCTTAGGCAATTCTCTTGCCTCAGCCTCCCGAGTAGCTAGGACTGCAGGCGCCTACCACAACACCCGGCTATTTTTCTGTTTTTGCAGTTCAGCTGAGGCTGGGTTTGAACCCCCCACCTTTGGTATATGGGGTCGGCGCCCTACTCAAAGAGTCAGAGGCACCACCTGAAAAATATTTTAATATAAATAAAATAGGCCAGGTGTGACAGCTCTTGTCTGTAACCATAGCATTTGGGGAAGCTAAGGAGGCCAGGAGTTCAAGATGAGCCTGGGCAACATAGTGAGATTCCTCTTTACAAAATATTAAGAAAATATTAGGTAGGTATGATGTGCACCTGTGTCTCAGGTACTTGGGAGGCTGAAATGGGAGAATCATTTGAACCTAGGTTTGAGGTTGCAGTGAGCTATGATTATGCCACTGCACTCTAGACTGGGTGGCAGAGTGAGACCCTGTCTCTAAAAACAATAACTTTTTTTTTTTTGTAGAGACAGAGTCTAACTTTATCACCCTCAGTAGAGTGCCGTAGCGTAACACAGCTCACAGCAACTTCCAACTCCTGGGCTAAGGCGATTATCTTGCCTCAGCCTCCCGAGTAGCTGGGACTACAGGTGCCCGCCACAATGCCCGGCTATAAAAACAATAACATTTTTTAAAAAAGAAAGAAAACATGGTGATGCCTGTAGCTCAGTAGGAAGGGAGCCAACCACATACACTGGAGCTGGCAGGTTCGAACCAGGCCTGGGCCTGCTAAACAACGACAACCGCAACAACAACAAAATGCGTTGCTGGCAGGCGCCTGTAGTCCCAGCTACTTGGGAGGCTGAGGCAAGAAAATCACTTAAGCCCAGGAGCTTGAGGTTGCTGTGAGCTGTGATGCCACAGCACTCTACCCAGGGGGACAGCTTGAGGCTCTGTCTCAAAAAAAATAACCTCATTCATTAGTCCTTACAATCACTGGTTTACCTGGGTAATTCTGATATGAACCAGGCATGGTTGTAACAGAAGTAAAGTTTTTAACACCCTCCTACCCTTTGAGGGAATTAAAACCTGCATGCCTCCCCACAGCCAGTAATCTATAGGGTAGAAAAATGTTTTTTGCTGTTTCTTTTCTAGTATTTTTTTTTCGAGACAAAGCTTCAAGCTGTTGCCCTGGGTAGAGTGCCATGGCATCATAGCTCATAGCAACCTCTAATTCCTGGGCTCAGGCGAGTCTCCTGCCTCCGCCTCCCAAGTAGCTGGGACTACAGGCGCCCGCCACAACGCCCAGCTATATTTTGGTTGCAGCCATCATTGTTATTTTGTGGGCCCGGGCTGGATTCGAACCTGCCAGCTCAGTTGTATATGACTGGCGCCGTAACTGCTTGAGCCACAGGCGCCAAGCCTGTTTTCTAGTATTTTATTTTTTATTTTTATTTATTTTTTATTTTTTTGAGACAGACTCTCACTACGTCAACCTGGGTATAGTGCCATGGCATCATAGCTCACAGCAACCTCAAACCTTGGGCTTAAGTGATTCTCTTGCCTCAGCCTCCCAAGTAGCTAGGGCTGCAGGTGCCTGCCACAACACCCAGCTATTTTTTTGTTGTTGTAGTTGTCATTGTTGTTTAGCAGGTCTGGGCCAGGTTTGAATCTGCCAGCCTGGGTGTATGTGGCTGGCACCATAACCACTGTGCTATGGGCACCGAACCTATTTATTTATTTTTATTATTTTATTTTATTTTTTTGCAGTTTTTGGCCGGGGCTGGGTTTGAAACCGCCATCTCCGGCATGTGGGGCTGGAGTCCTACTCACTGAGCCACAGGTGCCGCCCTTATTGTTTTTTAAATTGAGACAGAGTCTCACTTGTCATTCTCTTGCCTTAGCTTCCTAAGTAGCTAGGACTACAAGCACCTGCCATGATGCCTAGCTAATTTTTTTTATTTTTAGTAGAGTGAAGGTCTTGCTCTTGTTTAGACTGGTCTCAAACTCCTGAACTCTAGAGGTCCTTCCATGTTTGCCTCCCAGAGCTAGGATTACAATGTGAGCCATTGTGCATGGCCATGAATGCATTAGTTTTGTTTAAATCTAAATTTACATTTAGAAGGGCAATTATCAGACTTTTCTGCAATTGTAGTGCAAATAAACAAGAAAAATATGAACAGGAAGTACTTTACCACCTTGGAAGGAAAATAGTTATGATTAAATAAAAACAAATCCATAGCACTACTTTATTTTTAGAGATAGGCTCTGAGGCCGGTGCAGTAGCTCATGCCTGTAGTCCTAGCACTCTAGAAGACCAAGGCAGGTGGATCACCTGAGCTCAGGAGTTTGAAACCAGCCTAAGCAAATATTGGACCCCATCTCAACTGAAAATAGAAAAACTAACCAGGTGTTGTATTATGGAAAGCACCTGTAGTCCCAGCTACTTGAGATGCTGCACCAAGTGAATCTCTTGAGGCCACGAGTTTGAGGTTGCTGTGAGCTATGACACCACGGCACTCTACCAAGGGTAACAAAGTGAGACTGTCTAAAAAAAAAAGAGATAGGCTCTGGCTATGTTGCCCAGGCTCAAGCTCCTAGACTCAAGCATCTGTAGTAGCTGGGACTGCAGGCGTGTGCCCCCAAGCCAGGGGTAATGTTACTTCTTTGTTTTTTTTTTTTTTGGAGACAGAGCCTCAAGCTGTCGCCCTGGGTAGAGTGCTGTGGCATTACAGCTCACAACAACCTCCAACTTCTGGGCTCAAGAGATTTTCCTGCCTCCGTCTCCCAAGTAGCTGGGACGATAGGCACCTGCCACAACGCCCGGCTATTTTTGGTTGTAGCCATCGTTGTTTGGTGGTCCCGGACTGGATTCAAACCCGTCAACTCAGGTGTATGTGGCTGGCACCTTAGCCATTTGAACCACAGGCACCGCACCAATGTTACTTCTTTCATATAAAGGTTAGGGAAGAGGGCAGTGCCTGTGGCTTAGTGGGTAGGGTGCCAGCCCCATATACCAAGGGTGGCGGGTTCTAACCCGGCCAGGCCAGTAAAACAGCAGTGGCAACTGTAACAACAACAACAACAAAAAGGTTAGAGAAGAGATTTTGAAAGGGTGAGATATTCTGTGTGCCTATTTCTTAATTAATTTGAGAAAATTTGGCATATTAGAGAATCTGATAGATGAGCCTTATGATTTGAAATTGAATTCGGTAATTTATTCTAGACTTGAAATTTAAAGCTGAAAAGTATAAGTTAATTTGATAATATTTGTAAACAGTATTGGGATCAATCTTTAATATAACTTAATTTGCCACATTTAAAAGTTTGAATTATTGGCTCGGCGCCTATATCTCAGTGGCTAGGGCGCCAGCCACAAACACTGGGGCTGGCGGGTTAGAACAACAACAACAACTACAACAAAAAAATAGCCGGGCGTTGTGTTGGGAGCCTGTAGTCCCAGCTACTAGGGAGGCTGAGATAAGAGAATTGCTTAAGCCCAAGAGTTTGAGGTTGCTGTGAGCTGTGATACCATAGCACTCTACTGAGGGTGACAAAGTGAGACCCTGTCTTTTAAAAAAACAAATAAAATTAAATTTAGAAAAAGTTTGAATTATTGGCTCGGAGCCTGTAGCTCAGCAGCTAGGGTGCCAGCCACATACACCAGAGCTGGCGGGTTCGAATCCAGTCCTGGCCTGCCAAATAACTGTGACAACTACAACCAAAAAATAGATGGACATTGTGGTAGGTGCCTGTAGTCCCAGCTACTGGAAGGTTGAGGCAAGAGAATTGCTTAAGCCCAAGAGTTTGAGGTTGCTGTGAGCTGTGATGCCATGGCACTCTACACAGGGTGACACAGTGAGACTCTGTCTAAAAAAAAAAAAAGTTAGAATTATTTTCACATTTAAGAACTTTTTTCTTGTTTGTCTTATAAATTTGTCCTATGAGGAATCTGAAGTGCTTGGGAAAAAAATCAAGTATATTAAATTTGTAAATGTAGTTTAAATATTTAAGAGAATTTAATTAACTAAATTTATAAATGATATGAGTAATGTTCAAGCGAATTTAATATGTCAAGCCCAAGGGCCAGACATTATGCTTAATTCTTGAGCATTAATCTAAGAACAAATTTTTGCTCTTATTTTTATATAAAAGTTGCAAGATTTCTAAATAAAACATCAGGATATGCATGTTAAATTTAAGAACTTAAGAACTGTTGATAAATGTAAAATTAATTTATTCTATTTTATTTATTTATTTATTTATTTATTGAGACAGAGTCTCAGTCTGTTGCCCTCGGTAGAATGCCATGACGTCACACCTCACAGCAACCTCCAACTGACGCGAGTCTCTTGCGTCAGCCTGCCAAGTAGCTAGGACTACAGGCGCCCGCCACAAAGCTTGGCTATTTTCTGTTGCAGTTGCCACTGCTGTTTTAGCTGGCTGGAGCTGGGTTTGAACTCACCACCCTCTGTATATGGGGCTGGCACCCTACCCATTGAGCCACAGGCGCCGCCCGATTTATTTATTTATTTATTTTTGAGACAAAATCTCAATTTTTTGCCCTCAGTAGAGTACCATGGTGTCATAGCTCACAGCAACCTTCAACTCTTGGGCTTAAGCGATCCTCTTGTGTCAGTTTTTCTATTTTTAGTAGAGACGGGTATAGATTTTTACTTAGGCTGGTCTCAAACTCATGAGCTCAAGCTATCCACCTCCTCGGCTTTCCAGAGTGCTGATTACAGGGCATGAGCCACCTTGTCTGCCAAACTTGTTTCTAAAAGGGACTTATGATGTCTTACAGAGGCCTAAGCCAAAAAATAAGATAAATATTAGAGATGTATTCTCCTTATGGTTTGTGTGTTTTGTTCTATAATAAATGTATGTTGGCTCAGCACCTGTAGCTCAACTGGATAGGGCGCTAGCCACATATACCAGAGCTGGCGGGTTCAAATCCAGCCCGGGCCTGCTAAACAACAATGACAACTACAACCGAAAAATGGCCAGGCATTGTGGCTGGTGCCTATAGTTCCAGCTACTTGGGAGACTGAGGCACGAGAATCGCTTGGGCCCAAGAGTTTGAGGTTGCTATGAGCTGTGACGCCACGGCACTCTACCCAGGGCAACAGCTTGAGACTCAGTCTCAAAAATAAATAAATACTGACTGTGGAAAAAATGCATTAAAAACAAACAAGAAAGATAAAACAAAGATAGCAAAAATGGGCGGGGTCTAGGAGTGGGATTAATAGTAACCTCCACCAAAAAATATACATTAGAAACATCATTTATCTTTTTTTTTTTTTTTTTTTTTGAGACAGAGTCTCACTTTGTCGCCCTTGGTAGAGTGCCGTGGCATCATAGCTCACAGCAGTCTCAAACTCTTGGACTCAAATGATCCTCTTGCCTTATCTGCCCAAGTGGCTGGGACTACAGGCGCCTGCCACAAGGTTCTGCTATTTTTAGAGACTGGGTCTCACCCTGCTCAGGTTAGTCTTGAACTTCTGAGCTCTGGCAATCTATCTGCCTTGGCCTCTCAGAGTGCTAGGATTACAGGGGTGAGCCAGGCACCCTGTATATCCTTGCCATACCGGACTTGCTCTGAGCCTTCTAGTAGCCAACGCAACTCATATTCAAAGCTTTCAGGGTCCATATGCCAAAAACAATCTACTTTCCTACAAATGTCAAACTATTCTTGTTAGCAAGACCATGAGAACTTTCCTCTTTGAGTTATTGTAGAGGGATATGTAATGAATAAGAATTAGCCTTTAGTTCCTTGGAGAGATGAACCAGTAGCAAGCTTCATAGCACTTCTCCACAGATATGCTGAGGCACAATTCAGTGACTGCCATTCTCTGGAAGGCTGATAATTCTAGTTAATGGACTATCACAATGCATGCCACAATATAGGGGAAGGGGGAAGCTTACATGACAAAATGAAGTGGGAAAATTAGTAATGACAAAAAGGCAAAAAAATCAAACTATGATTAGATAATTATTGGAATAAAATGCACTAAAAGGTTAATGGTAGTGATTCTGGCAATCAAGCGTATGAGTGCTTGTCTTTTCTTCTATGCTTCTTTAGATGTCCAAGGGGAAATACCATGGGAAAAATCATTTTGAAAGATAATTCACATAAAACTTGAACACCGATGAGGACCTGGCCTGGCAACAGCCCAGCCACATTTTGCCAAGTGCTAGGCCAGGGATTTCAAGCTTCTCTTTCTGGGCGATGACACTGTTACCCAGCACCATCTGGAGCCTGCAGAGAGAAAAGAGTCCTCCAGCTGCTTAGAGGGGCAGCCGGGGGCGGGCTTAAGGCTCACCTGCCTAGGCTGTTCTGGGGTGGGCAGCTACTTTTTGCCTGCTGCCCTGTGCTTGACGAGTGATCTACAGATTCTTAGTTCCCCAACGGCTGTACATTTCCCCATGCCTGGGGTCATAGATGCCCTGACAATGGGTGTACCATCCCACCGCCTCTTCTCAGGCCCTGACTTCCCCAAACTCTTACCCAAGGAAGAGGGTCCCATGGACTGTCACTGTCAGACAATATACAGAGATGAGGATAGGTTCACAAAGCTTTGTCAGAAGGCTGTGATTCTGGAGAACAGTGAGAGTATGCTCTCCAACTGTTCTGTTCTTCCATTTCCAAAATCAGTTTTTTTTTTTTTTTTTTTTTTGGTAGAGACAGAGTTTTACTTTGTCACCCTAGGTAGAGTACCGTGGCGTCACACAGCTCATAACAACCTCCAACTCCAGGGCTTAGGCGATTCTCTTGCCTCAGCCACCCGAGTAGCTGGGACTACAAATGCTCGCCACAACGCCCGGTTATTTTCTTTTTTTGTTATAGTTGTCACTGTGGTTTAGCTGGCCCAGGCTGGGTTCGAACCCACCACCCTCAGTGTATGTGGCTGGCACCGAAACCAGTATGCTACAGGCACCGAGCCTATAACCCTTATTTTATTTTATTTTATTTTATTTGTGTGTGTGTGTGTGTGTGTGTGTGTGTAGAGTCAGAGACTCACTTTATCACCCTTGGTAGAGTGCCGTGGTGTCACACAGCTCACAGCAACCTCCAACTCCTGGGCTTAGGTGATTCTCTTGCCTAAGCCTCCCAAGTAGCTGGGACTACAGGTGCCCGCCACAACACCCAGCTATTTTTTTTTTTGTTTTGCAGTTCGGCCGAGGCCGGGTTTGAACCCACCACCTTCCGTATATAGGGCCGGTGCCCTACTCGATGAGCCATAGGTGCCGCCCTATAACCCTTATTTTAAATAATAAACAACACAACTCAGTGACAATCTATTACAACATTTCCAATTCAAAAGTTAAATTTCCTGAACTATTTAAGATGGCCATCTTTAGGGCAGAAGCTAAATTTACAAAACATTAAGAATGAGAGAGGCTTGGCATCTGCAGCTCAGCTGCTAGGGCACTGGCCACATACCCCAGGACTGGCGGTTTGATCCCAGCCCAGGCCTACAAAACAACAATGACAACAACAAAAAAGCTGGGCGTTGTGGCAGGTGCCTGTAGTCCCAGCTACTTGGGAGGCTGAGGCAAGAGAATTGCTTAAGCCCAAGAGTTTGAGGTTGCTGTGAGCTGTGACACAACATTGTACTGAGGGCAATATAGTGAGACTCTGTCTCACAAAAAAAAAGAGAATGAGAGACAGGAGGTGAAGGTCACTTAGGCCCTAAGAAGACCAGGCCAGCTGTGTCATGTCTACCGTAGCCTGATAGACTCCATCTTATTCTCACTACATGTGCTTTCAGTACCCCTCCCCAAGTTCCCAGCCCCACTTATCCTTCCAGAATCGGGTGGGATGACCCTGGGCCACAGTGGACGAGCAGGAGCCCCTTATCTTCTAGACCATGGGCTTCAGATAGGATGGCTGGAAGCACCTGGATAGCCTGCAACAAGTGCTCTGCTAGGGCACAAGGTGCGATTATTGTGAAGTGAGGACTTCTGAGGACCCACTGCTGTTCTCTGTGGAAGGCTTAACTTACTGTTTCTTGAACTCCTGGCCTCAACACGTACTCCTGCCTCAGCCTACCATAGTTCTTAGATTACATGTGTGAGCCACTGTGCCCAGCTTCTGGAAGGCTTATCTGCAGTTTCTTTCCAACTGTGGGGTCTTATTTATCCACACTGTCTTGTGTTGTGGGAAGTTTCAGGGATTGCAGAGCTGCCAAGAAGTGTCAGGCTACACCTGTGAGCTTGTTATCTTAGTAGCCAATTAAGTTTCGTTTCTTTTTTTTTTGAGACAGAGCCTCATTATGTAGCCCTCAGTAGAATACCATGGTGTCACGGCTCACAGCAACCTTCATCTCTTGGGCTTAAATGATTCTGTTGCATCAGCCTCCCAAGTAGCTGGGACTATAGACGCCCGTGACAATGCCCGGCTATTTTTTGTTGCAGTTGTCATTGCTGTTTTAGCAGGCCGGGGCTGGATTCAAACCCACCAGCCTTGGTGTATGTGGCTGGCACCATAACCACTGTGCTATAGGCGCGGAGCCTAATTTTTTATTTTTTGTTGAGATGAAGTCTCCCTTGTTGTCCAGGCTGGTCTCAAACCGAACTCCTGGCCATAAGCGATCCTCCCACCTCAGCTTAAAAGTGCTGGGATTACAAGTGTGAGCCACCACACTAGATGGAAGGTGCTTTTTTTGTTTGTTTGTTTGTTTTGTTTTTGAGACAGAGCCTCAAGCTGTCACCCTGGATAGAGAGCTGTGGCATCACAGCTCACAGCAACCTCCAACTCCTAGGCTCAAGCGAGTCTCCTGACTCCACTTCCCAAGCAACTGGGACTACAGGCGCCTGCCACAACGCCTGGCCATTTTTTGGTTGCAGCCGTCATTGTTGTTTGGCAGGCCCAGGCTGGATTCGAACCTGCCAGCTCAGGTGTACGTGGCTTGGCGCCTTAGCCGCTTGAGCCACAGGCACTGAGCTGGAAGGTGCTTTTATTGTCCTGATTTTACAGGTAAACTATCTGACACAGAAAAGTTGGCTTGTCTAAGTTCATCTGAGTAATAATTTTTTTAAAAGATTGCTACTGGGCAGCGCCTGTGGCTCAGTGAGTAGGGCACTCGCCCAATATGCCGGAGGTGGCGGGTTCAAACCCAGCCCCAGCCAAAAAAAAAAAAAAAACTGCAAAAAGATTGCTCTTTATTTTCTGATTGTAGAGCTAATAATTATTCATTATAGAAAAATTGGAAAATACAGAGAAATAAATTTTTGAGACATATATTTATAAATTGCGAAATGAAAGAAGTCATCTCTAATTCTAGCCTAAGATATAACCTTAAATTTAGTAAGGGTTCTACTAGGCTTGTTTGGTTTTTTTTTTTCCTAAGTATATATATCTTTAAACCAGCTGGAATCATTTGATACATTCTGTTTTATATCCTGATTTTTTAAATGTCTTCTATTGTGAACAATTCCTCATGGCTTTATCAACTCCGCTACATTATTTTTTAAGGGCTGCATAACCAGCAGCCCTTTTATACATATATACTCTAATGAATTTTGTTCTTAACTGATTCCCTATTGTTGGATATTTATGTAACTTCCAAGCTGTTATAATAAACCAGCGTGCCATTTTTCTTTCTTTCTTTTTTTTTTGTGGAGACAGAGTCTCACTTTATCGCCCTTGGTAGAGTGCCGTGGCGTCACACAGCTCACAGCAACCTCCAACTCCTGGACTTAGGTGATTCTCCTGCCTCAGCCTCCCAAGTAGCTGGGACCACAGGTGCCTGCCACAACGCCCGGCTGTTTTTTTGTTGCAGTTTGGCCGGGGCTGGGTTTGAACCCGCCACCCTCGGTATATGGGGCTGGCGCCTTACTGACTGAGCCACAGGCGCCACCCAGTGTGCCATTTTTTTTTTGAGACAGAGCCTCAAGCTGTCACCCTGGATAGAGTGCTGTGGCATCACAGCTCACAGCAACCTCCCAATTCCTGGGTTCAAGTGAGTCTCTTGCCTCTGCCTCCCAAGTAGCTGAGACTACAGGCACCCGCCACAACGCCAGGCCATTTTTTTTTTTTTTGGTTGTAGCCGTCATTGTTGTTTGGCGGGCCCGGGCTGGGATTCGAACCCGCCAGCTCAGGTGTACGTGGCTGGCGCCTTAGCCCGTTGAGCCACAGGCACCGAGCCCCAGTGTGCCATTTTTTGATGAGAAGCAAATACGGCTCTTCTGCAAATTGGTCATACATCTTTTCGCTATCAGAAAGTATGTAAGAAATCATACTATGTCATGAATTCAGAAAAGGGGTGTTGATCTGAGTAACATGAGTAAGCATGTTATGTGATAGCCTGTTAGTAAGTATTTGGAAGTGTTCCAATAAGATTATTTATAATGCAGCTTTCTGAGCAACATCAAAGACAGTGCCTGAATCATGTCAAAATCTCATCCACACCTTTGCAGATAACCTAAGGGAAATGGTTCTGCAGGTGATTAATCTCTCTCCTGCTGTCTTTTGAATACACTAAGTTAAAATGTCTGCATAACAATCCAAAGTGGCAGAACTCAAACTGAAGCTGTGATGAGGGAGTGGCTTGGCAAATGCTCATATATTGATGCTACACAGTGAATTGCAATAGTACCCACCCCACTAGAATATAAACTCCCTAGGGGAGGGATTTGGGGATTTTTTGTTGTTGTTGTTCACTGATTATTCCAAGCATTTTAGGACACAATTTAATGTTGGGGTTAAATCTTTTCTTTCTCATTCAGCACTGTTTTAAAGATCCATTTTTGTTACTGTACATCCATCACTTCCTGCGTTTCTACCTGCTGTGTTCCATGGTGTACGTCATCCTTGTTTTGCCCATCTTCTTCCCAGAATGAAGAAGAATGAGAGACTTGGGATGCCCATCTTGCTCCAACTCTCTGTCCCACATCTACTGTTGTCAGCAACATACTCAAACAAGTTCTCTTAGGTTTTGTACCCAGGGGTGGCCTTGCCGGGTCACAGGGCCTGTGGGCACTTACTTTACTGTAACTAACGAGGCAGCTCCTCCTTCTCACTAGAGAGCTAAAGGGCCCCTAGATTCCCACATTCTCCCCAATGTGTGGCATCATCCCACTTTAGTATTTGCCAGTCTAATAGGTATAAAGTCAATCTCCTTATATTTTCTGTGTCTCTGATCCAGGGGTCCTCAAACTACGGCCCTCAGGCCACATGAGTTGGTGTGAATTGTATTTGTTCCTGTTTTGTTTTTTACTTCAAAATAAGATATGTGCAGTGTGCATAGGAATTTGTTCATACTTTTTTTTTTAAAACTATAGCCCGGCCTTCCAATGGTCTGAGGGACAGTGAATTTGCCCCCTGTTTAAAAAGTTTGAGGACATCTGCTCTAATCACTAATGATTTTGAGCATCTCTATGTGCTGAGTAACGTTTTTGGTTTCCTTGTCTATAAATTGCCTGTTAATATTCTTTGCTGAAATTCCCATTGAAGTTGCTATTGTCTTGTTTTTTTTTTTTTTTTTAGGGGGGGTTGTTGAGACATAGTCTTACTCTGCCACCCAGGGTAGAGTGCCATGGTGTCACAGCTTACAGCAACCTCAAACTGGGCTCATTAGCTGGATGTTGTGGTGGCTACCTGTAGTCCCAGCTACTTGGGAGGCTGAGGTAAGAGAATCCCTTAAGCCCAAGAGTTTGAGATTGCTGTGAGCTGTGTGATGCCACGGCACTCTACTGAGGGCAATAAAGTGAGACTCTGTCTCTACAAAAAATAGCTGGGTGTTGTGGCGGGTGCCTATAGTCCCAGCTACTGGGGAGGCTGAGGCAAGAGAATGGCCTAAGCCCAGGAGTTGGAGGTTGCTGTGAGCTGTGATGCCACGGCAATAAAGTGAGACTCTGCCTCTAAAATAAATAAATAAATAAATAAATAAATATAAATTAACTGGCTCAGCGCCTGTGATTCAAGTGGCTAAGGTACCAGCCACATACACCTGAGCTGGCGGGTTCAAATCCAGCCCAGGCCCACCAAACATCAATGACAGCTGCAACCAAAAAATAGCCGGGCATTGTGGTGGGTGCCTGTAGTCCCAGCTACTTGGGAGGCAGAGGCAGGAGAATCGCTTGAGCCCAGGAGTTGGAGGTTGCTGTGAGCTGTGATACCAAAGCACTATACCCAGGGCAACAGCCTGAGGCTCTGAATCAAAAAAAGAAAAAAAGAAAATAAAATAAATAAATTAACTTCTGCCCTGAAGTCCCTGGTGCCAAAGGTTGTGACATTCCATCTCCTGCAAACACCCCTGCCCACAGGGTAGGAAAAGTGTTATATAGCCCTTAGCGTCCTAGTGGTTCTCAGCCTGTGGTTCGAGATCCACAGGAACTGTATTAAAGGGTCTCAGCATTAGGAAGATTGAGAACCACTGCCATAGACAGAAAATACACAGGGGTTACCCTCTTGGGAACCCCCCTTTGACATGCCAAAGGCTCTGATGTTTTTTCTACCATGTTGATAAGTTAAAAAAAAAAAAAACTGGGCGGTGCCTATGGCTCAAGGAATAGGGCACCGGCCCCATATACTGGAGGTGGCGGGTTCAAACCCGGCCCTGGCCAAAAACCGCAAAAAAAAAAAACAAAACTATCTTTTCACTTACTCAAATTGTCTGTGGATTCATTCTTCAAATTTCTGAGACTAAGGACTCAGCAGAGGAGAGATTCCAGATACAAGGTCATGTTATGTTTTTATTTGCCAGGAGTGAGAGCAGAATTGAGAAGGCTGAATCAACTTTAAAGCAGTGTGTTTCTGAGGACACCGAGTATCAAGGGAAAATGTTGAGAGAATTGCCAAAGGCTGGGCTCCAGAGATCCAATTTTTTAGCATCTCATGAATCTCAAGAAAACAGAAGAAGGGCGGCACCTATGGCTCAGTGAGTAGGGCGCTGGCCCCATATGCCGGAAGTGGCGGGTTCAAACCCAGCCCTGGCCAAAAACTGAAAAAAAAAAAAAAAAAAAAAAGAAAACAGAAGAAATCTGTTAGAAGAAAAGGATCCTTCAAGTATGGTGAGTACAGTAAGGGATCTACTAGGAAGTCACTCCTTACTGCTTTTCAGAAAATCCACCCTAGATAGAGGGGTTCATGTTCACCCTTACCTGCAGCCCAGAGGACTTCCACTGGCATAGAGCCTATAAAAAAGTGTGTAGAAAGTATTGAGAAACAGGCAAGGGTTCACATGTGTTGAGCACTGATGCCACAGAGAAACTCCTCACCTGCAGTGAGCTTGGGAACATCTCTATGTGATGAATAAGAGTGTGTGGCATTCAGCAAAGCCTTTAGTCGTCATTCCCAGCTGACAGCACGTGGAAGATGCCCGCTAAGGACTGCAGTGTCAACAGAAAAGAAGCCATCTCTGTACATTTTATTTATTTATTTATTTATTTATTTTTGAGACAGTCTCAAGCTGTCGCCCTGGGTAAGAGTGCTGTGGCATCACAGCTCCCAGCAACCTCAAACTCTTGGGCTCAGGTGATCCCCTTGCCTCAGCTTCCAGAGTAGCTGGGACTACAGGCACCCGCCTGACTATATTGTTTTGGTTGTAGTTGTCATTGTTGTTTGGCAGGCCTGGGCTGGATTTGAACCCGCCATCTTCAGTGAACGTGGCTAGCGCCAAGCTGCACCTCTGTACAATTTAAAGAGGTTTATTCTGAGCCAAATTTGAGGACCCTACCCCAGATCCATGCCCAAGAAGCCTGGAGCAAGTGGACTCATTATGTTTGGGTTGGAGTTTGGTTTCATATGTTTCAGGGAGACAGGAATATGGGTACAGTCATAAATCAATACATGGAAGGCATACATTGATTTGGCCTGAAAAGGTGGGAATCTCAAGAGGTGGGGCTTATAGGTTATAGGTGAGTTTAGGGCTTCCTTAATTGACAATTGGCTGAAAAAGTTGGACTTTGTCAGCAGAGGAAAGGAAATGCTTAATTTAAGATAAAGTAGATTATTAATCAGAGACAAGTGACTTATACCCAGACTCAAGTAATTTGTATATTGAGGACCTGCAGACTTGTCTTGCGTGGCCTTAGACCTGTTAGTGGATCACAAAGGATGTCTCTAAGGAGGGAGGGGAGCATGATGAGGCATGTCTGACCTCACTTCTCATGGCTGGCAATTCAGTTTTAGGGTATCCCCTTGGTCAAGAGGTGGTTCAGTCAGTCAACTGCTGGTGGGAGGAGCCTTAAGATTTTATTCTAGTTCACAGCACATTTGGAGGTTTCCCCAGGAATCCTCAGCGACTCATCACTGTACTCATAGGTGGAAAAGCTCCATGGAGGTAGCCAGTGTGGAAGATCCTTCCAAGACAGTGAGGCCCTTTCCACTCATCACTCTCATCAAAGAGCACACATAGGAAAGGCGCCCTGAGAAACCTTCCCTCAGAAGGCCACTTTTATTGCTAATTAAGCAGTCCACACTGGAGAAAAGCTGTGTCGGATGTAGAGATTGCAGGAACAATTTCAGAGACGGGTCACACCTCATGAGAGTTCACACACCTGAGGGTTCGTACTCCAATAAGCCATGCATACGCGGCAAATGTGGAAGCATTTTTACGTTTCATATTAAATGTTATGTTATACTCTACTAACATACAGTACTGTACACTGCAGAAGTCATGCTGGAGGGAAGCCTGTGAGTGTACTGAGTGTGGCAGAGCCTTTAGGGAAGGATCCCAAATCTTGGTCATCGGCGCATTCACACTGGGGAAAATCTCCTTTGGTGGCGAGTATGGCAAGGCCTTCAGGGAACAGTCTCAGTCATTATCCACCAGTGTGTTCCTACTGAAGCCAGAGAAAGGGAAAAATCTTCAGCCAGAACTGGAATCTCAGGGCCCATGACAGAGTCCACACGAGGAAGAGGGGAGAACCCCAGGAGCGCGACCAGTGTGGAAAGCTCTTGACGTAGATAGTGATGAGGAATATCAACCTTATTAGTCATCAAAGACCCTGCTCTGGGGAGGGGCATTGAAGAAAGGTTAATAATCATGGAGCCCTTTGTTACCATGATAGAATTCATATAATTTCAAATTCCGCAAGTATAATGAGTGGAAAAACAGAAAAAGATCCCACCTTACTCAACCCTAGAATAAGAGGATAGGACAGATATTATACTAACAAACCAAAGAGAGAAAGAGCCTTCACTTGTAGCTAACTCATTTCAGAGCAGGAGTTAGCAAGCTGTTTCTGTAAACAGATTGTGGCTGCGTTCTAGAAAAGCTTTCTTTATAAAACAGATGGCCAGTTGGATCCAGCCCATGGGTTATACTACAACTGCTATTCCAGAGGTTCAGGGGAGGAGTCACACTAGATTGGACTCCTGCTGAGAAGTCTCAGACTCCTAAATAAGTTGGATGTGTGTGGTGCCTGTGGCTCAAGGAGTAGGCTCTGACCCCATATACTGGAGGTGGCAGGTTCAAACCTGGCCCCGGCCAGAAAAAAGAAAATAATAAGTTGGATGTTAGGTCCCCTGCTTTTTTTTTTTTTTTTTTTTTGAGACAGAGCCTCAAGCTGTCACCCTGGATAGAGTGCTGTGGCATCACAGCTCACAGCAACCTCCAATTCCTGGCTCAAGCGAGTCTTCTGCCTCCGCCTCCCAAGTAGCTGGGACTACAGGCGCCCGCCACAACACCCGGCCATTTTTTGGTTGCAGCCGTCATTGTTGTTTGGCGGGCCCAGGCTG
>CAUYRH010140438.1:0-15693 GCA_963574655.1 Perodicticus potto
GTGGAGCTTGCCAGGGGAAGTTCTATGATGGCTCTGCTCGGCCCACAACCAAACACTGGTAGCTCCATTTGGCTCGGTAGCTCAGTCTGGAGCCCCAGACAACACTCAAAGACCTCCACACTCTTGCCCCAGTTCTCCCAAGGCAGTTCAACTGAGTGCCAAGTCCAAAAGATACCCAAAGAGCTCACAGGTAAGGCCTTTCCAGTTTGCAATCTCACTGCTGCTGCAGCCACAGCTGCCAGCAGGATTAGACCAAAGGAACACACGCAACCACTTGCCTTCCTCAGGGTGTCCAGAAGTCTCACGCTGTCTCCCTGTGTCCCCAAAGGGATGTTTCCGGGCAGATCTCACCAGTCAGAGATGCCTGAAGTCTTCTTTCCCCAGTCTCACTGTGCCCAGTTGCAAGGAAGCTGTTACTCGGTCGCCATCTTAAAGCCACTCCCCTATTTAAAGCCTATTTTTATTAATATAAATGTAGCTACCCCCAATCTTTTGGTTTTCATTTGTTTGAAATAACTTTGTTTTCAGTCTACATATGTCCTTAAGGAGTAAAGTCAGTCTTTTGTCAGCTGCACTTAGTTGGGTCTTATTTTTTCTCCATTCATCCACATGATACTTTTAATAAAGAATTTCAATTACATTCAAAATAATTACTAGTAAGAAAGGACTTACTATTGCCATTTTGTTCATTATTTTCTAGTTAATTTGTTGATCTTTTATTCCTTTCTTCCTTTCTTTCTGTCTTTTTCCTTTGTGACGATGATTTTTCTATAGTGATATGCTTTAAATTCTTTCTATTTATATTTTGTGTATCTACTAAGAGTTCTTGCTTTGTGGCTACCATAACACTACATGAAACATCTTATACTAA
This sequence comes from Perodicticus potto, assembly GCA_963574655.1. NCBI lineage: Eukaryota > Metazoa > Chordata > Mammalia > Primates > Lorisidae > Perodicticus > Perodicticus potto. The sequence continues at coordinate 872 of CAUYRH010140438.1, forward strand.
TAAAGGCTATTTTCAGCTGAAAGAATAACTTTGATCATTTGCACAAACTCTATGTTTTTGCTTCCCCCTCCACAATTGGTTTTGAGTTTGTATTCAGCAAACTATTGTTGCTATAGTTATTTTTAACATGTTTTGCCTCTAAGCTTTATACTAGAGATATAATTTCTTTTCACACCATCCTTAAAGTATAACAGAGTTTTGACTTTGACCGTATATTTATTTTTACCTAGGAGTTTTATATTTTCATGTTGCTATTTAGCAAGATTTTCCTTCAGTTTAAAGGACTCTCTTTACAGCAAGTTTAGTGGGGGTAAATTCCCTCAACTTATATTTATCTTAGAAAATTTTTATCTCCCCTTCATTCTTTGAAGAACAGTTTTGTTCAGTATAATATTCTTGTAAAAATAATAAAAATCAGAGCAAAAATAGAGACCAAAAAAACAAACAAAAAAGATAAACAAACTAAAATTTCGGTTTTTTTGAAAAGATAGACAAAAATCTTCAGCTAGACTAACAAAGAAATGATAGAAAAGACTCAAATAAACAAAATGATGAATAAAAGGGGACACACATCAACTGACACCACAGATATAAAAAGAAAAACAGAAAACACTCTGAACAATTATACACGGACTAATTGGACAACCAAGAAAAAAATAAACGAAGCTCTAGAAACATGCTACCTACCAAGATTAAATCATGAAGACATAGAAAATATGAACAAGCCAACAACAAGTACTGGTTTGAATAATGATAAAAAGTATTTCATCAAAGAATGTCTAGGATCTGATAAGTCCATTGCTCAATTCTGCAAAACATTTTTAAAAGAGCAATTACCATCCTCACTACTTCTATTCAACATAGTACTTGAAGTTCCATCCAGAACAATTAAGAAAAAAGTAATCAAAACCATCCATATAGGAAATGAAGAAATAAAATTGTCTCCACTAATGACATTATTCTCTATATTCATAGAAAATCCTGAAGACCACAGTAAAAACTGCGAGAAATAATTTTAAAAATTCAGTAAAGATGCAGTTTATAAAATCTATACACAAAAATAAGTAGCACTTCTATATACTAAGAACAAGCTATCCAAAAATTAAATTAATAAAACAATCCTGTTTACAATTGTGTTAAAAAAAAATACTTAAGAGAGTGGGTGCCTGTAGCACAGTGGTTACAGTGCTGGCCACATACACTGAATATAAAATTTCAATGTGATTTTCATAGATATATAACAAGCAACTTTAAAATGTGCAGGCAACCAGAAAATACCCCCAAGAAGTTAAAATATAGTAACAACATAGTAACATAGTAACACTGTCTAAAAAAAGAGAACACTTAGAAATAAATTTAACCAAAGAGGTAAAAGATATGTACATCAAAAATTATAAAACACTGATAAAAGAAATTAAAGACACAAGTAAATGGAAAGATATCCCAGTTCATGAATTAGAAGAATTAATATTGTTAACATAGTCATACTACACCAAGCAACCTACAGATTCAAACCCAGCCTAGGCCAGCTAAACAACAATGCTACTGCAGCAAAAATATAGCCGGGTGTTGTGGTGGGTGCCTGTAGTCCCAACTAATCGGGAGGCTGAGGCAAGAGAATTGTTTAAACCCAGGCGTTTGAGGTTATTGTGAGCTGTGATGCCATAGCACTCTACCAAGGGCAACATAGTAACACTCTGTCTAAAAAAAAAAAAAATACTTAGAAGTAAATTTAACCAAAGAAGTAAAAGATATGTAATCAAAAATTATAGAACACTGATGAAAGAAATTAAAGAAGACACAAATAAGTGGAAAGATATCCTAGTTAATGAATTAGAAGAATTAATATTGTTAGCATATTCATACTACACCAAGCAACCTACAGATTCAATATAATCTCTATCAAAATTTTAATGTGATTTTCATAGATACATAAAAAGCAACTTTAAAATGTGTAGGAAACCAGAAAAGACCCCAAGAATTTAAAATAATCTTGGGCAATAAGAACAAAGCAGGAAGCATCATTCTCTGATTTCAAAATACATTAAGAAACTCCCATCAAAACAGCATGGTAATGACATAAAAAGAGACATATCGTCTTAAGGAACAGAATTGAAATTCCAAAAAAAGTACAAATATGTATGAACAGTTGATTTTTGACAAAGGTACCAGAACACACAATAGAGAAGAGACAGTCTCTTCAATTCATGGTGTTGAGAAAACTGGATAGAAAATTGCAGAATAATAAAATTAGACCTTTATCTTATATCATTACAAAAAATCAACTCAAAATGGATAAAATACTTAAACTGTAAAGGCACTAGAAGAAAACATAGATAAAAAATTTCATGATTTGGGTTTAGGCAATAATTTATTTGATAGAATTCCAAAAGCACAGGCAAAAAAAGCAAAATAGACAAATGAGATTTAACCAAACCAAAAGGCAAAATAAATAATTAAGAAAGTAAAGAGATAGCCCTCAGATTGGGAGAAAATGCTTTTAAGCCATATATATGATAAGGGGCTAATATCCAAAGTACATATGAAACTAAAATAACTCAATAGTAAGAAAATAAATAACCCAATTTACAAATAGGCAATGACATTTTTCAAAAGAGGAAATAGGAATAGCCAACAGGTATATGAAAAATGCTCATTTTTACTTGTCAGAGAAATGCAAATTAAAACCACAATGAGCTATATAATCTGTAGGTTATTATCAAAAAGATGAATGATAACAAGTATTAGAGAAGATGTCGAGAAAATGGAAACTTTGTACATTGCTTATAGAAATGTAAATTTTTTTTTTTTTTTTGTAGATTTATTGCCCTCAGTAGAGTGCTGTAGAGTCACACCTCACAGCAACCTCCAGTTCCTGGGCTTAGGTGATTCTCTTTGCCTCAGCCTCCCAAATAGCTGGGACCACAGGTGCCCGCCATGACACCCAGCTAAGAAATGTAAATTTTAAAAGCCTGCAACCCCTCTTTTCTTCTGGATTCCATTTGCCTAAAAAATTGTCTTCCAATCTTTAACTCTTAGTTTTAATTTGTCTTTTGAGGCTAGGCGTGTTTCCTGAAAACAGAAAATGGGTGGCTTGTGTTTTTTAATCCAATCAGCCAATCTATACATCTTCAATGGGGAATTCAAGCCATTAACATTAAAGGAGAAAATTGATAATTGTGGTAGCATTCTATTCATCTTATTTTGCATCTTATTTTGTGAAAATCCAGTGCTGGTGGTCCATTGTGATGATCAATGTGTAGAACAGGTTGAAGTATTTCCTGTAGTGCTGGTCTTGTGGCAAATTTCCTCAATGTTGGCATATCAGTAAAAGATTTGATTTCTCCATCAATTTTAAAGTTTAGCCTACTGGGATATAGAATTTTGGGCTAGAAATTCTTCCCTTTAAGTAGATTAAAGGTAGATGAGCATGGTCTCCTTGCTTGAGAAGTTTCATTTCCTGATGGATTTGCCCCTGTAGGTCAATTGGAGCTTATTCCTGGCAGCTTGCAAAATCTTTTCTTTTGTTTTGACTTTGGACAGGTTTGTCACAATTTGTCTTGGAGAAGCTCTATTTGGGTTGAGGTGACCTGGAGTCCAATATCCCTCTGAAAGGAGTGTGTCGGAATCTTTGGTGATATTTGGGAAATTTTCATTTATAATATTCTCTAGAATGGATTCCATTCCTCTGGGGCATTCTTCTTCCCCTTTTCAGATACCTATAACTCACATGTTTGAATGCTTCATAAAGTCCCATAATTCTGTCAGTGAACATTCTTCTTTCTCTTCTTTTATGCCTCTTTAACTATCTGAGTCATCTCAAAAGCTTTGTCCTCTATCTCTGAGATTCTTTCTTCTGCATGATCTAATTCTAAATATTTATGCACCCAACTTAAATGCTTCCAGATTCTTAAAACAGACCTTACTCAGTCAGAGCAATATGATATCCTATAACACCATAATAACAGGGGACTTTAACATGCCTCTCACAGAGCTGGACAGATCCTCTAAACAGAAATTAAACAAAGATATAAGGAACTTAAATGAGACCCTGGAACAACTGTGTTTGATAGACATATTTAGAATACTCCATCCCAAAGATAAAGAATATGCATTCTTCTTATTGCCCCATGGAACATTCTCTAAAATTAATCATATCCTAGGACACAAAACAAGCCTCAACAAAATCAAAAGAATTGTAATTTTACCTTGTATCTTCTCAGACCACAAGGCACTAAAGGTGGAACTCAACTCCAACAAAAACATTCAACCCCACACAAAGGCATGGAAATTAAACAAACTTATGCTGAAGGGTTGGGTGCAAGAAAAATGAATGAAGAAATCATTAACTTCCTTGAGCACAACAACAATGATGACACAAGCTACCAAAACCTGTGGGATACAGCAAAGAGCCATTGTGGAAAACTGTATGGAGGTTCCTCAAAAGACTAAAAATAATCATATAATCCAGAAATCCCACTTCTGGGTATATATCCAAAGATACCAGTGTGTCAGAGAGATGCCGGCACTCCTGTGTATATTTCAGCATTATTCCCAATAGCTATAATATAGAATCAATCTAAGGGTGCATTAACAGATGAATGGATAAAGAAAATGTGTGTATATATACACAATGGAATAGAATACAGCCTTTAAAAAGTAAGAAATTCTGTCATTGGCGACAACATGTATGGAACTAGGTAATATCACACTAAAACATATGCTAGAAAAGTTAATTTCAAAGAAACAGAAAATAGAAAGGTAGTTATTTGAGGCTAGGGGAGAGGGGGACAGCTGGGGAAAGGGACAATGTGGATCAAAGGATGCAAAGTTGTAGTTAGACTAGAGAATAAGTTCTGCAGATCAATTATATTGCCTGGTCACCACAGTTATTGTATTGTGTGTTTCAAAATTGCTAAAAGAATAGATTTTTTAAATTCTCATCCCCAAAATGTAATTGGTGAGGTGATGAATATGTTGATTAGCTTCTTTGTATCTTTCTACAGAGTATACCTAGATCAAAACATCATATTATACCCCATAAATATATACATTTATTGTCAATTATAAATAGATAACTAAATACATGTATGTTTAAACACTTTATAAGGTACTTTACATTTTGATAAACACTTAAATTCACTGAATTAACAAAATTAACAACACATTTTTAAGTAACATTCTTGTATACGTCCTCACAATCTATGTCTACAATCAGCTCACTATAAACACTGGATTTGAGCAGTCACTGCAATAATATTGTTTGCAATAAGACCTCAAACTCAATAAGAAGTCTCTCTAAAGAAGTGTGTTTAAACACTTCATTAAATAGTTTACAGTTTGGTAAATACTTAACTTCATAGAATTAACACTTGTTTTCATTAATGTTTTTAGATGTATCCAGGGAAAAATACAACTTTTTTTTTTTTGTAGAGACAGAGTCTCACTTTATTGCCCTCAGTAGAGTTCTGTGGCATCACACAGCTCACAGCAACTTACAGCTCTTGGGCTTAAGCGATTCTTTTGCCTCAGCCTTCCGAGTAGCTGGGACTACAGGCACCAGCCAAAAAACAACTATTTTAAGAAGATGACACAATCTAAAATAAGTATTTAAACATTTAAGTACTGAGGTAAAAATAATGCCAGCATAAAATATTAAATATTAAGGAATAATAAGTGGACTCAAAGTATTTCCCTCCCACATTTGACAACAGGCTTAAACTACTCTGAATTGCCTCTATCATTTTTAAAAATCTATTTTTAAAAAGCAAAATACATGCATGTAACCACCTTCTAGACTAAGAGATAAAAGATTAAATTTACCCCCAGAAGTTCCATGATAAATGTTGATAAGAACTGAAATCTTTATCCATTGAATCTGATAATCCATGAACTTGGCATATTTCTCAATTTATAGATATTTTATTTTAACTTCTCTCACTCATGCATGTTTGGTTGAATTTAACTAGAGATCTTACTAATTTTTTCTTTTTTTATTTTTGGTTACATATGAGTACATGTATATATTTTAATTTAATATTTTTTAATGAGAACATAAAATTTTTACATATTCACAGGGTACACAGTGATGTTTCAATTCACAAAATATAAAGTGAAGCTTTGCTATCAGAGAAATTCAAATTCAGAACTGCTATACCTTCTAGTGGATTGGCCTTCCATCATTACTAAATATTATTCTTTCCTATGTCAGATTTCTTTAAAGCAGAGCATGAGCTAAATACTCTTGAGCAAGTGAGTTATTGACAGCTTTTTGGAGGAAACTGCAAGGAACAGAGAAGCAGGAAAGCAGAGGAAGAGGAGCCAAGCAAAGATTCAGGTTCAACTGGAGTCTAACTTCAGCCAGATCCCACAGGCACTCTGGAAAAGGAAGGGTATTCAAATCTGATCTAACTTAAGGAATTTGGGCTCTTATATACATGTACCTGTCAATTATTGGCTGCATTTGCTGAGAGTGTAGATCTCATTTTTTGTGTTTTCTGTAAGATTTATTGGCGGCAGATCACCCTCACGGAAGGATATAGTCCCCAGAATCTCTGTGTGACGTGGTTCTGGGCACTTTTCCACAGAAAGGAATAGCTTTGAACTGGTAGTAGCCAACGGTCAGAGGACTTAAGGGACAGGAGCTTTACTCCGGGTAAGAAATTACACTGAGCACCAACAATACACAAGACAGGCTTCAGTCCTCCAACCCACTGTGTACCCTGGGCCATTACACCCATCTGTTGAATTTTTATTGTCAATGAAGATATTTTTCAGTTCAACAATATCTAGTATTTATTTATATCTATTTATATTCCATCTCTTTGGTTAAATTCTTTATCTTTTTATCTATTTTCTTAAAATTAATTATCTATTTTTTGAAAGTCTGTATTTAATACCTCTAAAATCTGTGTCAACTATGGAATTATTATTGTTCCTTTTGTTCTTGGTTCTGTTTTTGGGTTGTTGGCAATTTTTTAGAGAAGATTAAATATTTTGTATTATAAATAACAGAGGTAATAATTAATGTTATTCCCCTTATGTGTAGATTTACCCTGTTTTCTAGAAGGCAGTTAGAAAAGGGGCACATTAGCATACTCCAACCAAATGCCAAACTGATGGGGGTTGGACTATATTCCTCGTAAGATCCCATGTGCCTCCTGGAATTTAGCTTTCATTGGTTTACAAAGAAGAGCCTTGAGTGTTCCTTCCTCTTCAATGTTTCCAAATTAGAATTTTTGCTTTCCATGATTACAATCCAGTAAAAATATTCCACTATGATTTTCAGCTATTTTCTGCTTAAGTTTTTAGCATCATCTTCTATGGAACTTAAAAATAAACATATATCTTGACAGAAAAACTAGTGTGGGGTTTACTTCGAATTCCCAGTTCATTAAGCCTTGGCCACCTTGGCAATCTCCTTCTAGTTTTGGTGTCCCTCAAACTATAAAATTGTTAAAAATTCATCAGACTATTCTGCCTCTGTGCTGCTATCTTTTGACTTGCTTCTTGGCCCTTCTCCTATATTGTGGTTGAGAAACGACATGAGGTGGGTTATCCAGGTGGAAATCCATACCTGAGTGCAAGTACAGAATCTCCAGTAAGTAGGCTTCATAAGCCATTTATTTGCTGCCTCACAATACATATACATATGCATGTACATAAGTACGTTAAACAACAGAAATAGCAGCCATCCTCAGAAATGTTTTCAAACTTCAGTTTTAAAAATAGTTTTGACATTCCTTAAGCAGCTCATTTTACTCAGCAACTACTTTGTTCAAAATATTGATTCCAATGCTAGTAAAAGAAGGAAATGAGCAAGATAAAGTTGAAACACATAGTATCAAGAGGACCTTATAATCTACTGGGTTCATTTGTAAGCTTCAGTATAGAATTTTGCTGTAAAATTTCACTGTCAACAACCTACCTTCCCATCTCCAACTTACTTTGTTGCTATTACTTTATACTAGTTAATGTAAAAAATGGAACTAACATTTATGGAATGCTTAATATTTTCTATGTGTTATCACTGTTAATCTTGACATTTATATATTTATCACTAGTATGTAGTTGAGTCTATTGAGAAAAAAAATAAACGAACAGTATGTTAAAACTCGTACAAGATTATAAAGACTCACGTCCAGCTAACTGCAATGTCCATATCTTTCTACAACGAAGCATTTTCTCTATATGGTAAAATATAGAGAAAATATAAATGTACCCACAATCTCTAAAAAGGACATAGCTCACTAAAATTACGTGAACTAGAAAAGATGCTTTTAGAAAGCATATGTAATTTTTGATACAGGCATACTGTTTTATTACATGTCAATATATTGTCCATAACAGATACTGTGGTTTTTACAAATTGTTTGGGGCAAGCTTGTTTCAAATCTTTTGGCACCATTTTCTTCAAACATGTTCTCACTTTATGTCTTTTTGTCACATTTTAGTAATTCTCACAATATTTCAAACATTGTCATTATTATTATACCTGTCATGGTTATCTGTGGCCAGTAATCTTTGGTGTTACTACTGCAGTTGTTTTGTGGCATGATAGGCCGCAATCATGTAAGACAGCATACTTACTGGATAAATGTTATATATGCTGTCCCTGCTCCACTGACCAGCCATCCTTTCATCTTTCTCCCTTTCTCTGGGCTTCTTTATTCTCTCAGACACAACAGTATTAAAATATAGGCCACTTAATAACCCTACAATGGCCTCTAGGAGTTCAAGCTCAAGGAAGAGTTGCATGTCCCTCATTTTAAATCAAACACTAAAAATGATTTAGCATATTGATGTATGACAAAAGCCAAGACAGAACAATACCTATCCTTTTTATGCCAAATACTTAGCCAAGCTGTGCATGCAAAAGAAAGTTCTTGCAGAAAATTAAAAATACTAGTCCAGTGACAATATGAATGGTACGAAAGCAAAAGAGCATGATTGCTAGCATTTTAATGGCCTGGATAGATCACATCAGCCACAATATTTTAAGCCAAAGCCTAATCGACAGCAAGGCCCTGACTCTCTTCAATTCTGTGAAGACTAAAACAAGTGATAAAGCTGCAGAAAAAAAAAATAGGAAGCTAACAGAGGTTGGTTTATGAGGTTTAAGGAAAGAAGCTTTCTCCACAACAAGACCATCAGACAAAGCAACAATACTAATATAGATGCTGCAGCAAGCTACTAAGTCTTAGTAGACTAAGTAATTGATACAGGTGGCTACATTAAAAACATACATGGTGGCCATAAAGTTGGTGTGCAATTTAAAATTGTGCATGAACTTTATGGCCACCCAGTATATTCAATGTAGATCAAACACCCTTCTATTGGAAGAAGATGTCATGTAGGACTTTTCATAGCTAGAGAGAAGAAGTCAATGCCTGGTTTCCAAGCTTCAACAGACAGTATAACTTTCATGTTGGGCCGTAATGCAATCGGTTACTTTAAGGTGAAGCTAAGGCTCATTATCTATTATTAAAATTAGCTCTAGGAATTATGCTAAATCTACTCTGCCTGTACTCGATAAATGGAACAAAAAAGCCTAGATGGTAGCACATCTATTTACAGTATAATTTACTTAATATTTTAAGCCCATCATTCAGAGCTACTGTTCACAAAAAGAAAAAAAAAATCAAAATAGTATTGCTCATCGACAGTGCACCTGTTCACCCAAGAGCTCTGATGGAAATGTAGGATTAAATTAATGCTGCTTCCATGCCTACTAATACAACATCCATTCAGCAGCCCTAGGGTCAAGGAGTAATTTTGTCTTTCAACTGTTATTATTTAAGAAATACACTTTATAAGGCTGTATGTGTAGCTTCTGTTGGTAGTGACTCCTCTCCTAGATCCAGGCAAAGAAAACTGAAAACCTTCTGGGAAGGATTCATCACTCTAAATGTTATTCAGAACATTTGTGATGTAAGAAGAGAGGTCATACTATATCCACTTTCATGGGATTTTGAAAGTTGATCCCAACCCTCATTGATGACTTGGAGGGGTTCAAAACTCAGTGGAGAAAGTAACAGCAGATGTGTGTGGGGAGGAGCAAAAGAACTAGAAATAGAAGTGGAGCTTTGAAGATGTGACTAAATCACTGCAATTTTATGACAAAACTTGAACAAATGAGTTGCTTATTATGGTTGAGCAAAGAAACTGGTTTCTTGAGATGAAATCTACTGCCAGTAAAGATGCTATGAACATTGTTAAAATGACATCAAAGCATTTATAACATTATGTAAACTTAAATCAGAAGCAGTGTTTGAAAAGACTGACCCTTCAATTTTAAATGCTCTGCCATCAGTAAAATGCTACCAAACAGCATCACATGCTACAGAGAATTTCACTGTTGTCTTATTTTTAGCAATGGCCACAATCACCTCAAACTTAAGCAACCATCACCCGGATCCATCAGCAACCATCAACATCAAGACCAGACTTTCCACCCATGAAAAGAGTATGAGTTTTTGAAGACTCAAATACCAGTTATCAATAAGAAATTCTTAAGTTATAAACTTTTTTGAGATATAATGCTTTTGCACGCTTAATGGACTATAATACCGTGTAAACGTAATTCCCTTTGCACTGAGAAGCCAAAAAATTCCTGGGACTTGCTTTATTGTGATATTCTCTTTTTTGTAGGGGTCTGGAACTAAAGACACAGTATCTCCAAAATAGGCCTGTATAGACTCCTTCTGTACCTAAAATTTATTAGATTTGTCAGCTGATTTAGATTTGGTCTTCTACTATTCTATTTAGTTGTTAGTAAAAACAGGTTTTCTTTCTTCTCTATCATTTTTAATGTGTATGTTACAGTATTAACATATAGCCATAAAAATCATTTCCCTGTTTTACCACACTTCTTGAGAGTAGAGATTGAACTCACATTACATCTAGGATAAATCCTAGATTAAATGAGCTCTCAAAAACTAATCAGTGATATAAACTCACCCAATGATATTTATTTTCTTCAACTGAAAAAATCACTCCCTTTGTTATTCTTTTGCTATGTAAACAAGAACACTGTATTTGTATGAGTGAATGAAGACTTCAAAGCAGTTCTCTCTAGAAATTTCTTTTAGATATTTCAAGTGGCTTGTGTGGTCTTTTCTAGGAGCAAACAGGGGTATAAATTATTTCTCCAGATTTTTTCAGACTTCCTCAGGAATCTACGCTCTAATGTCTCTCACATTAGCACCTTTGACAGAGTTCCTGGTTAACAGAGAGTTAACACGTGTCTCTCACACCTGGTTTCTGACTGGTCTGTGAGAGCAATTATAGGTCCCTAGCCAATGATGACAACTACAGCCAAACAGATGCTTGGTTTTGCCAATGATAAAATGAAATATCTGTTTTCATCCATGATAGTACCTGATACTATGGCAATTCTTTTTTTCGCTTATAGTGTTAAAGCCACGAGCAGAGAGTTAGGCAATAAAATGGATAAACCATCTGACTCTATAGTTTGTCTACAACATGAGGTCATCAGTAATTTCAGAAACATACTGGCAGAAAAATAAAATTAAGTAGTCTGCTTACAAATGAGAGTCAAAATGTCTTTTGTATCTTTTTCAAGCAGGAAAATGAATTATTTTATGTAATTTTGTGTCTAAGAAAGAGGTAGTAAAAGTTCTATTTCTTATAGACAAAGGGATGATGCTTATAAGAAATTACTGCAAATTCTGTTGAGTGTGATATTGGCCTTATTATGTTTGGGAAAAACTCATAATTATTGTATATACACAATAAAGTATGCTTGAATAACATGATTCTCAGATTTGCTTTAAAATAATTGAGAACAAAAATAGCATACAATGGGGGCAATAGGTAGAGCAAAACATCCTTCTTAACTTCAACATTCATGAATTGTTGACTATTTATCAATTTGTATGTGTATATATATTTCCGTATGTATACACATACACGCACGTACACATACACTGAGAGTGTCACAAATTGTGTACACATTTTAAGAGATATTATCTATGTCTTATTTTTCAAAGGTGAACTGAAGATATCATCAGTGGTGACGAGTACCTCCACATGCTACAAACATCTATTTTACCTGCATTTCATATACTTTGAGGGAATGATTCATTTTACTTCCAACAAGATCTCTTAAAATATGAATGCATTTCTTGCATCCTTGGTGTATAGACAGACAGATATTACAGGCAGTATACAGATTCCGTAGGCTTGTTCTTAAGTCCAATTTGCATGTAAGTTAGAAGGGTTACATTTACCTATTATCTGTAATAGACTCTGTTTACATGAGTCATATATCAGTTGGACGTTTGTAACTTAGAGACGGCATATATGTGTGTGTGTGTGGGTGTCTATGTGATTCCAGGTTAGAAATTTTGGAGGCTTATGACAAAATACCCAATTAAGTATTCACTTATCATGATCTAGAACAATGTCTTACTTGGACCAAGTTTTAGGAAAATGTAGTTGTTAGCACCATAAAATATTTTGGAAAGCATGAGAAATTCAAGTACCCTCTGGCAGGGTGGCTGATTTATATAACACTGCAAAAGAATGACCAAAAAAATTCCAGATTACCACTTTAAAGAATGAACTGATTGATGCTCCTAAAAAAGCAGAAATTCAAATTATTCTGTGGTTTTGCAACACACAACTTAATGTTTTGTTTGATTTTTGTTTGTGGCTATAAGACAATGAACACAAAGACAAGATTCTGGCTATTTAAAAGGGGAAATAAGAAAGAAAGGAATGACTCACTGCATCCTCTCCTGTGAAGCAACCTCCACTAACTGCCATTGTCTGAGAAGTTCCTTTCATTATTTGGAAGTTACTCTTCCTCTCTGTCTTTAAAATAAGCTGTTATTCCCTTGCCTGCAGAGACTCCCTCATAAGTGGTAATTAATAATTCCTCTCATGCCTTAGTCCACTATTATTGACCAGTAACTAGAACTAGACTCCAGAGTACCCAAGGGTGTCATATGTAGAATCAGTCCTATATAGAGACAACTACCAAAAGAATGGCAAGAATTTGCTGATTTGTACATCATAAATCTGTTATTTTAGATATTGAGAGTACATGACCAAGAATGGCAAAGTCAAATTTAGATTGATTTGATTTTTTAAAATCCATGTACTTAACCAGAAAATACATATACAGTGTGGTATCTGAGACCTCTAGTAAGTTCTTAAGCTCTATTCATATATTTAATGAACCTGGACCCAACACCAAAATTTTCTAAAGGAATTTGAGATGCCAGAAATCCTTTGACATAATATAGAGAACAGAATTCAAAGGCATTGATAAATATGAAAAATGGAGTTTTGCTTATAGCAACTATGTATACCCCCTCATTTTCTCTTTAAATTTGTCCCTAAAGGGTATTAAAAAACACATCTTTTGCTAAGATAGTGGGACATACATTGGTATAGAAAGCTTCAGTATGCACAAAAGACACTTTGTAGGCTGTCTCTTTCAAATTTAGAATGATTGTGAGAGACAGTACAGTTACAACAAACTCCATAATTTCAATGGGAATGAAAAAAGTCCTATACAGTTAGAATTTAAGGGATAATACCAGAAAGAAAGTGGTTGCATTACTATAATAGTGAGCAATAATCAGAATAGTCTGATTTGTATAAAGCTCTGGTTAATTTGTATAAATCTCATGGGTCCCTAAAATAACTTACATATGCAAAATATTAAGATTTTAACTGACTTATATGTCTAAAACATATAATTTTAATTTAAAAAAAGAAAAAGGTGGAGGAGCCAAGATGGTGGTCTGTAGCCAGCTTTCCGCAGAGGCTCCCATCCAGACAGAGAGTTAAAGGACAGAAATTTAGCAAGAAAGCTAATGGTTTGGATCTGAGCCAAAAGAGAAGGTCGAGGAATGTACATCAACCCTGCTGGGGAGACCTGTGACCCCAAGGACACAAATAAAATGGTACAGAGTACATCACCAAGCTAATGGGATTTCCCTCCCCCATGAGAGCAGCTCACAGTATACCCCATACCTCCATACAAACAAGTGAGCAGAGTTCAGATGTCCTCCCACTCTACCCCACGGGAGAGGCCCTCTAAAAACCAGATCTCCTTCCCCTACTAAGGTACCATGGCACTCTCCTGCCAGGCATAAAACTGTATAAAACTGTATATATTCTCTACCTGCAAGTTTGAACTCCTGGCACTCCCCTCCACTCTCACTCCAAGGTCTGGAGGCCTGTCCCCCACAGAGTCCAGATTCTTGGACATTTTCTCGAGGGTTGTGGACAGGGTGCAGACTGTTGCTGATCTGTGCTGATTTTCTGGCTCGGGAGTGGTGAGAGGAAAGTGAGCCGAGAGAAGGCCGAGCTGGAGATGCGGCCCCCTGAGGCACCTTGCAGAGACACTCCCAGTCTCTCTGGGCAGCCAGGGGAAGCCAGGCATCTTCTCTGGTGGCAGCCACAGAGCAGACTAGCAACCAAGGCGTGTGAAAGATATGCCTCAGGCACTACTGGCCTGGATGGACAGCGGACTCCCAGGGAGGAGGCTGTTTTACTTAGCTTCAGATGCACCTGGCCCTCAGGGGATGAAAGCTGAGACAAAGGGCTGGAACTCACAGACTGAGTCAGACCTATTTGCAGCCCAACATCTGATCAGAGGAAAATAGCCATGATAGAAACAAATTCTGAAAACTTGTTCTGTTCTATCAGCAACATCAATCAGGGACAGGGCCAGAACTGAGTGAATCGCCCCAGCCCCTATCAAGTACCCAGGTTGTCAGGCCCCCCTGCCAAACAGTGACAGGGAGTGGTAGACTGGCTGAGGAGCCACAGACCTCACAGGCAGG
>CAUYRH010140441.1:0-17471 GCA_963574655.1 Perodicticus potto
GGGCGTCGTGGCAGGCATCTGTAGTCCCAGCTACTTGGGAGGCGGAGGCAGGAGACTCGCTTGAGCCCAGGAATTGGAGGTTGCTGTGAGCTGTGATGCCACGGCACTCTATCCAGGGCGACAGCTTGAGGCTCTGTCTCAGAAAAAAAAAGAAAAAAAAGAAATGTTTCCGGGGTGGCACCTGTGGCTCAAAGGAGTAGGGCACTAACCCCATATACCGGAGGTGGTGGGTTCAAACCCAGACCTGGCCAAAAACTGCAAAAAAAAAAATGTTTTCACTTATTTTTCTTTTTTATTTCTTTCTCCCCTACTCAGAGATTATAGAGAATCACTTATAAATTATATGGCTAAACAAATAAAATACAATCACCACATAACATATGCAAAAGCAGAGTTTAAAAAGAGCACACTAAAGATGAAATAAACAGCTCGGCACCCATAGCACAGTGATTACAGTGCCAGCCACTTGCACCAAGGCTGGCAGGTTTGAACCTGGCCCAGGCCAGCTAAACAATGACAACTGCAACAAAAAAAATAGCAGGGCTTTATGGCAGGCACCTGTAGTCCCAGCTACTTAGGAGCCTGAGGCAAGAGAATTGCTTAAGCCCAAGAGTTTGAGGTTACTGTGAGCTGTGATGCCACAGCACTTTACAAGGGCAACATAGTGAGACTCTGTCTCAAAAAACAAAATAAAAAATAAAGGTAAAATAAACAATATTTGAATGATTTTATTTGTGAAAAGTACAAAAATCCAGGGCTAGGCAAGGTGTCTCACACCCTGGAAGAAAGTGGGAGGATTTCTTGACCTCAGGAGTTTGAGACCCCGTCTCTGCTAAAGATAGGAAAAACCAGCTAGGCGTCGGAAGGCTGAGGCAGGAGGATCATCTGAACCCAGGAGTTTGAGGCTGCTGTGAGCTAGGCTGACACCATGGCACTATAGCCTGGGCAACAGAGTGAGATTCTGTCTCAAAAAAATAAGTACAAAAATCCTTTTGCCTTCAGTAAAAATAAAAGACATCTATCTTATATGAACAGTGTGACTGAACATGTCAGATCTGATGTTTCTCCTGCAACTGCTGCTGACAAGGAGCTCATCTCTTTTCCCTCATCTTATAGTATTAGCACCATCTTCAATCTGTGCTTCCTCTGTAGAAATTCTGTTCAGCCAGGAGACCATTTTGTGAGGATTTGTTTTGTTAAAACTGTATAACCTTGCTCAGATAACCTGGTGCAGGTACATAGCACCCCCAGGCCATTCCGTACTCTTCTCCAAACATCAAGAGGGCCCAGCATCATCACTGCATACTGCATCCACATGGGTTTAGATGGCAAGAGCAATGAGTGAACGTGAAGGGCAGGTTAAGATTGGAATAGTTGTGCTGGGGTCCATTCTCCTGGATCCCCAGAAGTTGGCTGTACTCGTACAGCTCTCAACTGCTTTAACCCAGGCTGATAACTGTGCCTGTCCTAGCTTCTTTCTTTTTTTTTTTTTTTAAGACAGAGCCTCAAGCTGTCACCCTGGATAGAGTGCTGTGTCATCACAGCTCACAGCAACCTCCAATTCCTGGGCTCAAGTGAGTCTCCCGCCTCTGCCTCCCAAATAGCTGGGACTACAGGCGTCCGCCACAACGCCCGGCCATTTTTTTGGTTGCAGCTGTCATTGTTGTTTGGCGGGCCCGGGCTGGATTCGAACCCGCCAGCTCAGGTGTACGTGGCTGGCACCATAGCCCATTGAGCCACAGATGCCGAGTCTCCTAGCTTCTTTCTTATTAGAAATATAAATTCTGGCTGGGCTCCCATAGCACAGTGTTATGGTGCCAGCCACATACACCAAGGCTGACATGTTTGAACCCAGCCCAGGCCAGCTAAACAATGACAACTATAACGAAAAATAGCCGGGCGTTGAGGTGGGCGCCTATAGTCCCAGCTACTTGGGAGGCTGAGGCAAGAGAATCCCTTAAGCCCAAGAGTTTGAGGTTGCTGTGAGCCGTGACCCCTCAGCACTCTACTGAAGGCGACAAAGTGATACTGTCTCAAGAAAAAGAAATATAAATTGTTGGCTTGGTGCCTGTGGCTCAAGTGCCAGCCACATACACCTGAGCTGGTGGGTTCGAATCCAGCCTGGCCGCCAAACAACAATGACAGCTGCAACCAAAAAATAACCAGGCGTTGTGGAGGGCACTTGTAGTCCCAGCTACTTGGGAGGCGGAGGCAGGAGAATCACTTGAGCCCAGGAGTTGGAGGTTACCGTGAGCCGTGATGTCATGGCACTCTACCCAGGGCGACAGCTTGAGGCTCTGTCTCAAAAAAAAAAAAAAAGAAAGAAAGAAAGAAAACAAGAAAAGAAATATAAATTCTAGGCCTGGTGTGGTGGCTCACACTTGTAATCCTAGCATTCTGGGAGGCCAAGGCAGGAGGATCCCTTGAGCTCAGGAGTTCAAGACCAGTCTGGGCAAAAACAAGACCTCATCTCTACTAAAAATAGAAAAATTAGCCAGGTGTGTATGGGCCCTTAATCCCAGCTA
Source organism: Perodicticus potto (assembly GCA_963574655.1). Lineage (NCBI taxonomy): Eukaryota > Metazoa > Chordata > Mammalia > Primates > Lorisidae > Perodicticus > Perodicticus potto. Next base: position 2,526 of record CAUYRH010140441.1, read on the forward strand.
CTCAGGAGGCTGAGACAGGAGGATCACTTAAGCCCAGGAGTGTGAGGTTGCTGTGAACTAGGCTGATGCCATGGCACTCTAGCCTGGGCAACTCTGTCTCTAAAAAAACCTCCAAAATATGAAAAAGAAATACAAATGCTAATATTTTCTTCCTTTCCAGGTAATTGTTTTGCACCTGGGGATGAGTGCCCCCCCCATGCAAACCACTGGCCCCAGAGCCCTGTCTACTCAAACAGGACGGCTGCAGTCTAGGCTAGTAGCACTGCCTCTTGTTAATTGGGTGAAGCTGGGTGCACAGCTCAGCTGGGCTCACAGTTTCCTGGGCAGTGAGATGAAGTGACAGGGAGGATCTTGGAGAGATAGGATTGCCCCCGCCCAGGTTCAGCATTCCCTAATTGCCCACTTTTAGGCAGGGTGTTCCAACCCTTCCAGCGCTAGAGCGGACGGTAAGCAATTCCTTCCGTTTCTCTGGACCCTGAGCGAGGCAGCACCAGCTCCAGGTCGCCAGCACTGCGAAGACCAAGCACCTGAGCACATCGATCGCCGCCTGGCAGGCGACCCTCCCAGGTCCTGCTCATTTGCGCCCTTGGCAGCCTAGGAGGGCCTGAGACCAGGACCATCGCCTTCCCCCAGACCCAGCCTGGACTCCCCTAAGCCCTCAGAAGAGAGGGGTAAGACACAGCCGGCTCCCCTCCCAAAGGCGACCACTAGCGTCCTGAGGCTCTGATGGCCAGCTCTCGTCGGGTTCTTGGCCGCCAGATGGCTTGGGTCCGAGGGACTACCGCGGAGAAACAGAGACCCCTTCTTTAGATGTCCACATGCCCCTGGGCTGTCCCAGCAGAGAACGCAACCAGCTTGAGAGCTCAGTCTTGCCTCACGCCGCCGAGCGCAGTAGCTCTGGGAAAGATGAATGAAAGGCGGAGAGGGAGGGAAGGGGAGGGAGTTGGGTGGAGAAGGAAGGGGCGGGGCGGGGCGCGCAGGCTCTCGGCGTCCCCGGCGGCCTCGGGGGGCGGGCCTACGGCGGGGCGGGGCCGCGCAGGGCAGTTCCCGCCGCCCGCGCCCCGCCCCCATGCCGCAGCTCACAAGCCCCGCCTCGGCCCGCCCCTCCGCTCGCTCCCCAGGCCGCCGCGGCGTGAGCTGGATCCCCAACCGGTGTCTGAGAAGCGCTCCCGGCCCCGGCCGGCCCGCGCTCTCCGCCCCCGCCTCCCAGGGCCGGCGGCGGCGGCGGGCCAGCTAGCGGGCCTGGCCACCCCCAGCCCCAGCCCCGTCGGGCCCCGCCCCCCGCCGAGTGCATGAGGTTGACGCTACTTTGTTGCACCTGGAGGGAAGAACGTATGGGAGAGGAAGGTGCGCGGGGCGCGGGCTGGCGCGACGGCGGGCGGGCGGGCGAGGGCGCCGCCACACGGGGAGCTAAGGGCACGGGAGGGGGCCGGGCCGCCGCGGAGGCCGGGTCTGCAGCGAGGCCGCACCCCTGCCGCCTGGGGATGAGCTCGCCCTAATGAAGCCCGCAGGCCCCTCCCTGACATCCTTCCACCCGGTTTCCCCCTCAGTCCTGGATGAGCTGGTCGCTGCCCTCCTGCAGGCTGAGGGCCCCTCGTCCTTTTCATCCCCTCCTGCCCGTAACTCCCGACTGCCGGCCACCTGGAGGGTTTCCAGGTATTGCCTGTCCAGCTGTGGTCTCCATCCGCGTGCTCTGTCCACCGGGCCTCGCCCTGGGGCCACCCTTTATCTAGTCTCTATCACGCCTGAGAATAAAGAGTGGCTGGGGAAGCTGAAGCCCTGGATCTGAGTCACCGCCTGCACCTGCCCTGTTCTTGACCTTGAGCCAGGCACTAACCCTCAGTTTCCCTGTCTGTACAATTGGGAACCTGGTAATTGGCCCCTGGTACTGGTGATTGAGGACCAGACAGACCAAATAAGATAGTCCAGGGAACTGGAGGCAGTATACTGTGGGACCCTCTGTCCTCCCCTTCTGCCTGCACTGAACCTGGTCCAGTCCTGACTGGGAGAATGACTGTCATGCTGGCTTCTTAGCCCCTTCCCCCTCACTGGCACCCAAGGCATAGGGCTGCACAGCAGTTAGCCTTCAAAGACTCCAAGACTTCTCCAAGACCCTTCTCCCAGGATAGGGTCTAGTGTCTCCTTCCTTGGGTTTCCTTTGCAGATCATCACATAGACCCACGTGATCCCAACACAGGTCCTTACATTGATAGCCCTGCTTGCCCCCCACTACCACCAACCCTCCCCAGGCCCATGAAAACCTGCTGGGGGCAAGGGCCCATCTCCCCATTACCCCTGCCTTAGGTCCCTGAGTTCACAGAGGGGCAGGCCATCATGACCTTAGAACCTAGCTGTGTGACCAGGCAAGCTTTGCCCTCTCTGAAGCTCAGTCTCCCCCTCTGTACAGTGAGGATGGCCAGGCCTGGGGCTTCTTACAGGGCCCACCCCTCCAAGGGTGCCAGGCCCCAGAGATGACTAAGCATGCCTACCGGCCGGTTTGAAAAGATGCCAGGCCTCACTGGGGCAGGTGTCTGGAAGTGCCTGTTCCTGCAGCCCCTGCCCTCATCAAGCCAGGGCACAGCCAAGGGTCAGTAAGAGCCAGCTCCTCTGGACTTCCTGCCCTTACCCTCCCAGGGGACTTCAACCCAATATGTATCATCCCAGCCCTGTCCAGTCCCTGCCTTTTGAAGGGCCCCTCTTAGTACTTCTTCCTGGGCAGGAAGGGAAGGAAAGGGGACTATGACAAGAGTGTAACCCACTACCTTATTTCTAAATCCACTGTTTGTTTTCTCCCCATTGACCTTGCCAGACCGGAGGTAAAGAATGCTATTACTGAGGGTGGTCATCTGATCCCCCTTCTCGGTTTACAGAAAGGGAAACCAAGGCCCAGAGAGGGTTGGTTACTTAGGCAGTATCTCAACAAGACTCTCAGGCCAACATCCTTTCTGCTGCTTTGGCACAGTGACTCCTCAGTGGGTGCTGCACGTGTGCACACACAAGGATTTATACAGGTGCATGTGGGTCAGCAAGGCCTACACATACTACAGATCCTAAGGATGATTCCCGGCTCCCTTTCCACCCCTGCAGGAAGTGAGTTGCCTGTGTGTGCACGCTGTGGCCAGAGGATCTATGATGGCCAGTACCTCCAGGCCCTGAGTGCTGACTGGCACGCAGACTGCTTCAGGTAGGTCGGGTTGTGGGGTACCACAGCCTGCCAGAGAGGACAGACTGGGCAAAGAATCTGGGAGATTCTGGATAACCCTCTTGCTGCTGTCTTTGGTTGTGATTTCCAGTGAGTCCCTGCCTCACTTTCCCCATCAGTAAAATAAGGGGTTCCTAACAGCTGCCTTGTTTTGTTGTTTTAGACCTCTAAGGAAAAAATGGGAGGCCCCTACATTTCATCTAGTATTACCAAGGCCTGCTGCAGTGTACCTAGGCAGGGGGAGGAAGTGAGGGAAGTGTTCCCTGCTGGAGAAGAGGGACGGAATAGGCCTTAAGGAAACTGAGCCACCTTCAGTGGCCCTCAGGCTGGTTATGAAGATGTACAGCCCAGTAGTACTAGCCCAGCCTCCAGACACACACATCCCACTCACATGTGGGAGGAACATGGGGTCAGGGCTGTGGCCAAGGATGAAGAACTCATGGAACCCAAAGGTGGCCCAGTTACCCAATAGAACCATCCCGAGAAGCCAGGTGCAGAGGATAGCCTTGGAGTTGGCTATAGAACGAGAGCAGGGATCTCAAAGAATGTGAGATTTCCTGAGTAGAGAAATGTGGTGGGAAGGAATTATAGGCACAGTTGGCTACCGGCAATGTTGGGTAGGGAACATTCAAGGAGGGGAGGTGAAGTGCTTTGGCATAGTGGAGGGTTATTTTAGGGTTCTAACAGGGTTTGGCTTTTTCTTTTTGAGGAATAATGTCTAATATTTTCTAACATTTAGTAAAGAACAACCACTGTTCTGAGCACTTGGCATAGTTAGATAATAATGTCTCTATCTACCAGAAAGAAAATTAGGGCACAGAGAGGTTAATATTCTTGACAAAAGTCGCACAGCCAGTGAGTGACATGAATGCACAGTGCCCACACTAGCTGGTGAGGCCAGAAGACAGGCAGGCCAACACAACTTGGAGTTCCATATCAGGTACTCAGAAGGAGGCCTTTGGGGAGAAGAGAGCTTTTGACAGGCAGAGAAAACCACTGCATAGAGAGAGGAGATAGTGCAGACTCTTGAGGGAGCAAGAATAGCTCATTAGGTGGGAACAGAGTGAGTCAAGGAATGCAATGAGGAGCTGATGTTGAGCTTGATTTGCCAAGAGGCCTATGCCAACATAAAGACCTTCTAAAGACTGGAGAGAGCCAGCAGGAAGCAGGGGCGGGACTGGAGCAAATGTGCTGAAGAATGCCATCCCAGTGAGTGGATGGTGGTAACCTAGCGGAGAAAGGGCTGTCATAATAGCTCAGGAATCAAAGCCTATAAAGTCTGACCTGGGAGAGTGACTGAGAATGAATTTCAGATGCAGAAGGGACAGTTTTGGGCAAGTATTAACCACACTGGCACCATTTATCAATCACTGTTAATGTCAGTTCATTGAGCCTTCACCATACCCAAATGCAGAGAAGTCAGGTGCCTTGCCTTGCTGAAGATTGCAGTGGTTAGAGCTGAGACTCAGACTGGCCTTCTCCCTCCCGATCATTACAAAGTAGAAGAGGTGTGGAGCTTTGGAGAGCAGGGTGGGGGAGCTGGCGGATGGCAGGGTGCACCCTCCAGTCTGGTTCTCTAACCTGGGCACTGGGAAGGGTCCATGGACTGGTGGAGTCAGGCCAGGCTGGAAAAGAGACATGCCTACCCATGTTGAGTTGTGCACTATCCAGATTGTGATGCTCTGAGCTGGCCAACGGTCTGAGTCCAGTTGGAGGTAGGAAGTCCAGAGAGAATGGCCCCCTCAGAGCTGGTGCTGGGCAATAGATTGGATATGTAACAAGGGCCTAGAAGAATCAAGGAATGAACTTTGTAGACTCCTGTGCTTGGGGTAGGGAGGGAAATGAAGTCTTGTAAGATGGGTGAGGGACCAGGAGTGCAGCCACAGAAGCCACAGAAGGAAAAGTGAGGGAGGACGTGTATACCTAGCCATGGAATGGCTTGCCCTGCAACACCTGAGGCCCCAGGTAGGAGTAGGAGGGAGAAGGTATGTTTGGGCTGTCCCTGGTGTGATGGGACACAAGGAACTATCCCACAAAGCCACAGCTTCCACAAGTATCCCTGGACCCAAGGTGTGCAGTTCTCCCAACAACCCCCAAGGCGGGTGAGGCTGTGTTCTCACCCCTTGACAGTTGGGAAAGCAGCTCAGGGCTCACAGATTGCCTGGGCACACAGCTGACCAACGGCCAGGCTGCCTCTTGATGGGATGCCCAGGGCACTAGATTCTGCTCAGTTTCCTTCCAGGAGCCTCAGCACCATGAGGTAGGGCCACACTAGCCCCTGGGCTCCAAGGCCTTGGGCCCAGCTCAGACCTCACTTGATGGTACTGAGACCCTAGTTTCAGGGCCCCAACCCCTCTGAAGGTGCTCAGGCAGGGGGATGTGACAAGGCTACAAGGGGCCTTCAGCCTCCAACTGGTTCCTCTGCCCCCCTATGTCTGCCCTTCCCTTTCCTAGGATCCCTGAGTCAGTCACTTACAAATAATTATAGAGCACCTACTCCGCACAACAACCCATGAAGTGCGGGTGCTATTTATTAAAGCAATTTTACAGGTGAGGAAACCAAGGTGCCAAATTGAGTCACTTGCCAAGAGTCTCACTGCAAGTGGGGAGTAATGTCAGGCTTCAGAGCCTGTAGTGTAGTCACTGCTTAGTCTTGCCCCCGTGTGTGCAAGCGCAGAGGCCAGCCACAGTTTCCCTGCCTAGGGTCAGATTCAAGACAGGGTCCCTGCCTTCTAGTGGGCAAGATAGCCAGTGAACAAATGGAATGGCAGGGCTGGGGAGATAGCAGTCTGAGGAGGTGATGTTTGAGTGGAGAATCAAAGGGAGTGAACTTTAGAGGATCTGGGAGGAGCACATGCAAGGGCCCTGGGGTGGGCATGTGCTTGGCACACCTGGAGCAGTGAGGGGGCCAGTGTGCGGAGTACAGTCAGCCAAGCCAGGAGCCTTGTGGCCCCTGTGGAAGGTGCCTTTAGCTGTGCTTTGCATCTCATAATCTGAGTACCTGAGCACTGTACCTGTCCCAAAGCCCCTGCCCTTGAGGATGTCCCAGGCTGGTGGGACAGGAAAGGCTACAGGTGCAGTGACAGGTGGCCTGTAAGGTTGTAGGAGCACTAAGCCAGAAGCAGGTGCTGCCTGGAGAAGAATATCACCCGCCTCTGTGTAGAGTGGGATGCTCACTGCAGGCCATGGATGCCCTTGGCATTAGCGCTGGGGGTTGTCACCCCAGAGCACGCCTCCTTCTCTGTTCCAACATCCCACCCTGTGGGCCCCACCCCCTGGAAGATGATGGCCAGCCCCAGAGTGTGGCTTACCTTCCACCCAGCTGCTGCCTTTGCAAGGTCCCCCCTCAGAGGCCTCTAATAGCTGCAGTAGCATCTCCCCAGAGGTTGGGTGGGCTGGCCCTGGGTGAGGAGGGCTGAGTGTGCGGCTGGTCAGGTCCAAGCCTGGGCCAGTAAGCAGTCTTCCTTCTGAGGACCTTGTAGGTGAGGACAACAAACTGTCCATGGGAAGTCAACCTCTGTCCCTTTGGAGGCAGCACCGGCAGAAGCAGCTGCTTTTGAATTTGTCCCTGTCCCCAGAGAGGCCCAGCATTCAGTGTCTTTGTCAAGAGTCAGAGGTGCAGGCAGCATACCTTTCCCCTGATGTGCAGGGCCAAGGGCTGTATGTGCAAGCGCAGAAGGCCGGCCGCAGCCTCCCTGCCCATCTGCACCAAAGCCCAAGCAGAAGGTGCTTCAGCTGCTTCCTGTTGCAGTCTCAGACCAAGTCCTGTCACCCCCACATGGCTGCATCCTCCTCCCCTGCGGTGTGGCCACACTGGCCCCACCCTCTGCAGCCTCCAATCCTGAGACCCTGGAGTAGGATGGGGAAGCGGCTGGCCCAGCCACCTCTGCGCTCCTGTAGGCCTCCAGACCCCCCTGACCTACCTGCGAAGGATGCTGCCATCCTCAGCCCTGAAAAGAAGGCGCTTCCTCAGAGGGGCTAAGTAAGTGGAAAGTCCCCTCCCCACCACTCTCAGTCCTCAGGCAGGGCCCCTGGTGTGAGGCTTGGGGCTGGAGGCCACTGTGGGGCCAGACCCACATGGGCCTCTGCTGTGGGGCAGAACTGAAACTCTCGGTCACTGTTGGTGGCGGTCGGGTAAGTGGGCCCCTGCTGAAGCTTCTAGCCCTTCCGGTAGAGTCTCTCATGAGTCTGGTCCTCCAGCTGCTCTTTCTTTACCCTGGTGTCTAAGGATGTGGCCTTGGGCAGGGGGCACACTGACTCCCAGCCAAGCCAGCTTTCTGCAGCACATGTCCCTTTGTACCCTCTCCGGTGCCTTCCTGCTCTCTTCTCCTGTCTTTGTCTTCCCCTCTCTCAAGGAGGGGTATCCTGTAGTGGGGCCAGAGAATAGCTCTTTCCCTGGGGTTCTTCTCTGGCTGGCCCTGGGGCAGCTCCACACAGCCACTGTAGCTGGTATGCCTCTTGTGGCATCCTTCATGGGACAGGTGGTCTGTGTCAGGCACCCTAGAGAGCCAGACCTGTCCCACCCCACCTGTCTCCTCCAGCTCCTGGAGGGATGTGGGACTGCCAGGAGAGGGGCTGGACAGGGTCAGTGCCTTCCATCAGCAAAGGTCCAGTGAGGCCCTGAGTGCCAGCTACAGAGCCACTGTATGAGCCTGGGGCAGCTGAGGATGTTGAGTACACAGTGCAGGCTTGTCCTACGGGGACTGCTGTGTTCTCTTCTGGGATAGGCAGTGTGGAGACCCCACCCGAGACCTCAGAGAGCTGGCAGTCTACTGGCAGAGACTGGTGGGCAGACAAAGGAGGGTGGTAAAGGCTTCAAGGAAGTGGTGACCGAGAGGGGAGCCCTTGGGTGAGTCATCACTGGGTCACAGCAGTGATGAGTGTTTGTAAGTGGGTGGGGGAGTAAAGACGGAGGAGTGGGAGTTTCCAGGCAGAAGAGCATTCCCTCTACCGGAGGGGACAGCTGCTGCTCCCAAGCCCTCAGCCCCCAACCAGAGGGGCAGGCAGAACCCTGATTCCTGCAGCCTGGTAGCCAGGACTGAGGGGGACACTTCTGTGTGTGATTGGCGGGAGGGCAGGACACCGTCCCTGGTCCACTGTCTTGTTAGATTAGAGCCCTCCCGAGGCATAGCCCATCCTCCCAGCCTACAGGGAATCTCCCCACCTCCTGTCCGTGGCCATCCCCCACTATAGGGGAGCCAAGGCCCCCTGCCCATCCCCCACTACAGGGGAGCCAAGGCCCCCCCTTCCTGGATACACCCCCACCCCTGTGCTTCTGAACCTGGCATTTAGTGCTTCTCCCATCCCTAACCCTCCCCCAAAGCCCCCAGACAAAGGGGAACTGACTGGATCATCTTAAAGTGACAGTGTCCCTCCAGCTCTGCTGCCCTCCCCTACCCTTACCCCCAGTCCCTAGTTCCAGTAGATTGGCAAGTGGTCCATTATTGTTGTCCTGTGCAGGCTCCAGTGTGGTACAGAGTTCTCTGGCAGCCTGGGGGAAGGGATATCTGGCCCTGGTCCCAGGCTCTCCAGTCCACACCTCTTATGGATTATGGCCCCATAGGTGGCCCTATGGAGCCTGGGCCCTCCTACGCCTATGACCCAGAGCACTCTAACAGCGGCAGAACTGGGCAGATCCCCTAGCCTATTTTTTGCATGGATCTATACTGTGGCCAGACATGCAATTCCCATGCATAGGACCCTGGTTAAGGCCTGCAGAATGAGTGGAGCTAATGTCCCTGCAGGATCACTGGGGGCCCACATTTTTGCCTTTGCTCTTCCTGGCTGGATTGGCCTGCTGGTCTCCATTACACTAGGATGCTTGAGTGGGAAGAAACCAAGCATGTGTGGCACTTAGAGGCCCATATATCATTTCTCCCCATCTGTCCTTCAGGGGCCCAACCAGCCAGGCCTCCCTGGTATCTGCTAGTCATGGGGCAGAGGACCCTGGCCAGGCAAACTTGCAGACCTGATCATTCTGTTCCATCCAGCTTTTTCTGAGGGAATTCTAATGCTCTGGTGATAAGGAGGTAGCTGAGCTGTCCCCTGAACCTCTTTGTCACTGGCAGTACCTGTCAGGCTGCTGGGACCTAGGACACCAGAAGATCTTTTGTCCTGACTGCCATCCTGGCTGGTCGGTACCGAGCTGAACATCATATCTAGGAACAGCCCTAGCTCCTATATGTGGGACCTTGGGCAACATAGACCCTCCGAGGCTCATCTGCCGCATCTCTAACATGAGGATAGCTATGCCTCCCTCTTGGTGGCCTGTTAGGATTAAGTAGATTCAACAAAGAAAACATGAAGGTGCTAGCGTCCGGTGGTCCACAGTGCCTCTAGGCCTGAGCTGCCTCTCACTGCTAGGGAAGGCATGCAGGGGGAGGTGATAAGACTCGGAAGAGTCATGCCCGTCCCACCACCTGAATCCTGGGCTCCCAGCTTCTCTTCCTCCCTCCACCTGGCTGATGTGCAAGAGCAAGTTGCATGGACATCCATCCATGCATGACAAGTGACAGAATCTCAGATGAGAAGTAGCCCTCACCCGCAGGCTAAAAGGTGGGCCAGATGCTTTGGGTGTAGGCCACTGTGGGTGGTTGTGCAGGCTGTGCACTGCGCCAGAGACCCTGGCTGATTGGCCAGAGGGTCTGAATCCATCCCTCCCTCTACTTGCTATTCCAGGGCCCCAGCGCAGGTTGTTTCTGCCCAGCGGGCACACCTTTTTCTAGTTCTCAGGAAGGCGCCTATAGACTAGGACAAGGCCTAGGTGTGGGAGAGGGGGCAGTGGGCAGGCTTAAGCCCCCACCCCTCTCCACCAGGTGTTGTGAATGCAGCGCCTCTCTGTCACACCAGTACTATGAGAAAGATGGGCAGCTCTTCTGCAAGAAGGACTACTGGGCCCGCTATGGCGAGTCCTGCCATGGGTGTTCGGAGCATATCACCAAGGGGCTGGTCATGGTAAGCACCCCTTCCCCTGGTGTGGGTATATGTGTGTGTCCTCATCGGCATCATACTCCAGGTCTCTGTCCTGTCATCTCTTGTGGTCACATTTTTGCCGATCCTGTTATTCTCTCATACTTTCTGTACTGGATTGTCTTGTGCGAACCCCTCAGCTCCCTATCTGTGGAGCCAGCTCTGTCTAGGAGCTCAGCAGCTAGCCAGCCAGGTCCCCAAAGTTTGTTTGGGGCTACCATCCTAGGTGGAGGTGGGGGTTGACGACCTATGGGGGCTGAAGTGGCTGTCGAGCTGGGTTGTTCCCATTTCCCTGGCCTACTCAGGTGGCTGGGGAGCTGAAGTATCACCCTGAGTGCTTCATCTGCCTCACATGCGGGACCTTCATTGGTGACGGGGACACCTACACGCTGGTGGAGCACTCCAAGCTGTACTGGTGAGTGCCTTGACCTCTCTCCAAGCCTAGGGGCCTATCTGTATCACAGGTCTGCAAGGGCACTATGTCCCTTGCACTTTCCATGTTGTGAGGTTTGAGGTGACAAATGTTCACAGCTCTCTGCCCCTCGGTGGTGTGGAAATGATTGAGAAAAAAGACACAGAGTTAGACTGAGACAGCCTCAAACATCACCTTTCTTGCTGATATATGACTGCAGTGCAGTTCTGACACTAACCACTACAGTTAGTGCAGACCAGACCACACAGTCTGAGGACATCGTCCCTATCAAGACTGTCCTGGCTCGGCATCCTAACTCAGTGGTTAGGGCACCAGCCACATACACCGGGTCTGGCGGGTTCAAACCTGGCCCAGGCCTGCTAAACAACAATGATAACTACAAAAAAAAAAAAAAGCCAGGCGTTGTGGCAGGCGCCTGTAGTCCCAGCTACTTGAGAGGCTGAGGCAAGAGAATCCCTTAAGCCCAAGGGGTTGCTGTGAGCTGTGACGCCACAGCACTCTACCAAGGGTGACAAAGTAAGACTTTGTCTCAAAAAAAAGATGTCCTCACAGATATCAGCTCCAAGTTCAGGGGTCCTTAGGCCATTTGCACTTCTGACCAACTGACTATAAATTTTGGAATTACCAAGTTCGATAATTTGCTAACGGGCTCCCAGAACTCAGGAAAGCCTACACTTAGGATCACAATTTTAATGTGAGGGATATAGCTCAAGACCAGCCAAAGGAAGAGACATGTCCCTTCCTTCCCCTGGCACATCAGCCTGTACACCAAGCAAGAGGCTTCTTTGAGTCTGGCATCCAGAATTTTTACTGGGGTTTCACTATATAGTCCTGATTGATTGACTCATTTGCCACATGTTTGAACTTTGTCTTTAGCCCCACTCCCTAGAGGTAAGGCAAGCTGAGAGTCCCAACTCTATAATCACATGGCAGGTCTTTGTGGTGGGATGGGGGTGCCCATCTGAGTTATCTCATTAGCATAAACTCAGGTAGTCCCAAGGGGCTCGTGAATAACAGAGATATTCCTATTCCAGTCTCTCCCAGGAACCAGGACAGAGACCAGATGAATTCTTTCTTATATAACACTGATAAAGCTGGATTAGAGGACAGTGTGGCTTGATCCCTGATGGGCTTTTAATGACTTCCTCCTAAACTACATTTCTCCCCAGGCCTGTCTTGGCCATCTCACAGCCTCACAGAGAGTAGACAAACCCAGAATGACTCAGAGGGGCAAGGGCTAGTAGTGCAGGCTCAGGTCCTGCTCCCAGTCCTCCCATGGGAGGGGGAAAGGAAAAGTAAAGAGCCAAGGACAGGGACTGTGGGGAGTGCTGGTGCAGGTGACCGTCTTGACACTCTTTTCTTTCCATTCTTTGGGTCCCTACCGCTGGCTGCTCCTGCAGTGGACACTGCTACTACCAGACTGTGGTGACCCCTGTCATTGAGCAGATCCTGCCTGACTCCCCTGGCTCCCACCTGCCCCACACGGTCACCCTAGTTTCCATCCCAGCCTCATCTCATGGCAAGCGTGGCCTCTCAGTCTCCATTGATCCCCCTCATGGCCTGCCGAGTTGCGGCACTGAGCACTCTCACACCGTCCGCGTCCAGGGGTAAGTGGCTGCACTGACAAGGCTACAGCTGGTGTGACTGTGGCCATTGACATGGGCAGCAGACACTGGGACTGGGGGTCCAGAGAACGAGGGAGCATTTAGATGCAGATGGGGCCCAGTTCTAACAACATAGTATGCCTGGTGCCTATCCAGTCGTTCCTCTGAAAACCCAATACCATATAAAATATAAAAACAGTTTCTGTGGCTGGCATATGGTCCAACATGAAAGAAGAGGAGACAAGTGAGTAACCAGGTGGCAAATGAGTGAAGGAACGAGCCCAGGGCTGTCAGCAGAACACTGAAGGCAGCTTTGCCTGGAGGGAAAAACTAAATTGATAAGGTTTTCAAATCTTTTCATGGCTGGGCCCAGCGAAGTTAGTCTAACAAGAGAACTGCCTCTTCCCCACAAAGGGCACTCAAGGTGAATAAGAAATAAACTACGCCATCTATAACCAATCCCCCAGAACTGTAAGGTAAACTGTCTGATTGGAACCTGAACAAAAGATGGGGGGTGAAAGGAAAGTTTTCTCAGAGAATTTTAAACTCAGGTTTCCAGATCCAATTCTTATGAATGGATGGTTCAAAAATCCTCAAGCCAAAGTTGAACAGTTTGGCTGAAAGTGGTTCCCAACTAGTAGTGACTCCAGGCACCAAGAGAATCAGGTACAGGTCCTTTCTGCAGAAACCCACTTCCAGGCTTCATTGAATTTGCTTACATACGTGTTCTAAGGAAGGTGAACACTGAATGTGTAAGGAAGCAAGACACTGTGAGCAACAGCTTGAGGCTCTGTCTCAAAAAAAAAAGATTTCTCCAGAACGTTCTTTGGCACCTTAAGAAGTAGTATTCCAGGCGGCACCTGTGGCTCAGTCGGTAGGACGCCGGCCCCATATACCAAGGGTGGTGGGGTCAAACCCAGCCCCGGCCAAACTGCAACAAAAAAATAGCCGGGCTTTGTGGCGGGCACCTGTAGTCCCAGCTACTTGGGAAGCTAAGGCAAGAGAATCACCTAAGCCCAAGGAGTTGGAGGTTGCTGTCAGCTGTGATGCTATGGCACTCTACCGAGGGTTACTAAGTGAAACTCTGTCTCAAAAAAGAAGAAAAAGTATTCCGTGTCTCAAACTCTGGGCACAGAAGCCAAGTACCAGCTTACACTTGATGCAGTGACTATTTCTCACTCACCTGTCAGGGACCAAGCACTATGCAGGCAGTGGTGAGACATAAGGGTAGCACTGAGGAAGGAAAGTGATCCTGGCCTGGATGGTGTGTTTCCACCCTCACCTTGACATCAGCCCAGTCATTAGCTGCCTATATATCTAAGTGAGCAAACAGGCTGGTGAGAGAATTGAGGGAACTTCCAGACTGAGAGCTCTTACCAAAGGCCCCAGCTGGTTCCTGAAAACCAGGTAGAATTTTAGAAACGAAGAGCGTCTAAGACAGCTCCTCTCACTGAAGGAACATTCTTTCTAGCCAATATCTGCAACATCCCAGTTTCTGCAAAGAGCCACCACACTCTTCTTGAAAAATAGCTCAACTCGCCACAGATTTGCTTATTTGTTTTGAACTAGTTTTAATTGACAGCTTTTTGTTTTGTTCATAGTAGCATTTTTTTTTTTTTTTTTTGTAGAGACAGAGACTCTCTTTATCACCCTCGGTAGAGTGCCGTGGTGTCAGACAGCTCACAGCAACCTCCAACTCTTGGGCTTAGGCGATTCTCTTGCCTCAGCCTCCCAAGTAGCTGGGACTACAGGCACCTGCCACAACGCCCGGCGCTTTTTCTGTTTTGCAGTTCGGCCGAGGCCAGGTTTGAACCCACCACCTTCGGTATATGGGGCCAGCGCTCGATGAGCCACAGGCGCCACCCCATAGTAGCATTTTGAGGAAAGATTAACTTACCTAGGTCCTGGCCCCCTAATATCTTCACAGGACACTAAGGGAGGAAGACACAGAGAGTTAAGGAGTAAGTCTTTAAGGTTATAGCCATGCCAAGCCTTTTTATCAATGAAAATAATAGTTTTTTTGTTTTTACAGCTTTTTTTTCTTTTGAGAGGAAATTTAATATTGATACCATTATCTCCTGTACAGTCCATATATTAGGCAGTTCCTCCCAATCCAGTGTCCAACTCAGACTCATATATTGCATTTAATTATGTCTCTTCAAATCTCTTTTAATCTGCAACATTTCCTTAGCTTTTTATTGTTCTTCACAACCTTGACATTTTTGAAACATATGAGCCAGTGGTTAAGTAAAATGTCCCCACATTTGGGTTTGACTGGATGTTTCTTCTTCGATAGATTTAGGTTCTGTATTTTGACCTGATACAGCATAAGCGATGCCGTGTCCTGCCAAGTGCGTCTTGCCGGGAGACATAGGATGTCAGTGTGCCCTTTACTGGGGATGTTAATTTTGATTGCTTGGTTAGTTTTCTCTATTAAAAAGGATTTTTCTCGGCTCGGTGCCTGTAGCTCAACAGGCTAAGGCGCCAGCCACGTACACCTGAGCTGGCGAGTTCGAATCCAGCCTGGCCCACCAAACAACAATGGTGGCTGCAACCAAAAAATGGCCGGGCGTTGTAGCAGGCACCTGTAGTCCCACCTACTTGGGAGGCGGAGGCAAGAGACTCGCTTGAGCCCAGGAATTGGAGGTTGCTGTGAGCTGTGATGCGACGGCACTCTATCCAGGGTGACAGCTTGAGGCTCTGTCTCAAAAACAAAAAACCCCAAAACAAACAAAAAA
>CAUYRH010140444.1:0-11797 GCA_963574655.1 Perodicticus potto
GTCAGTATCAAAGTTAAGATTTTTCTTCTTAGCAAAGTATCTCAAGAATGGAAGAAAAAGTATCCAATGTACTCAGCCCTAATATGAAGCTAATTTATAGCTTTCATATGAGGGCTAAAACCCAATTATAGCACAAGAATACAGGGAAAAGGGCAAGGGAGGGGAGGAGAGAGGATGGGTGGAAGGAGGGCAATTGGTGGGATCACACCTGCAGTGCATCTTAGAAGGGTACTGGTGAAACTTATTAAATGTAGAATATCAACGTCTTCATATAGTGATTAAGAAAATGCCATGAAGGCTATGTTTAACAGTTCGACCAAAATATTTCAGATTGTATATGAAGTCAGCACATTGTACCCCATGATTGCACTGATGTACACAATTATGATTTAATGAAATTATAAAAAAAGAAAAAAAAATTATGTTATCAGCTCCAAAGTGCTGATTCCATTATTATCTCTGCCACACTGGCCTCATCTTATGGTCATTAGGCTCTCCTAGGTCATAGCCTAAGAAGTGGCAGATTTGTGGAAACAGATCTACCAGCCACCATCCTCAGCAGCTCCCATAAATGTGCCCACTGTCTGCTCTGAGAGTCTTGGGCTCAAGTCTGGGAATAGACACAGGAGACCAAATTTCATCGTGAAATTTGCAAAGGGATTCCTTTATCCTTCTAAACTGGTTGTCAATTAGAGAGCTGCATGACTCCTAATCAGTTAATTCAACATGTGTTTCTTGTTGTGAGAGATAGTTGTAGGCTTTAATCTCTGCCTTAAAGAAATTCTAAAATAACTGCGGAATTAAGTCGTATGTGCGTGTGTGTGCATGTGTGAATGTGTATGTGTGTGTGTGTTTGTGGGGTTAAATTAGGACTTGCATTTGCTTCATATGTTTGTGGAAATTTAGGGCTTACAATCTACCTTACTATTCTTGTCCACGCCTCCCTGTTAAACACATGGACTTTCTTTGTTTACTCTTTTCATCAAGTGGTATCTTGCACATGGACATTGAATGGATTCCCCTTGAATGAACTGGCAATGCCGATGTGTGGAGGTCACCCCTGGCATGCGGGGCACCCACCCTGGGATCCATGGTCAGCACTCACATGACCAGGATGCTCCTATGTCTGTGACTGGAAGAAACTCAAATAACAAGTGATTTTTTTTTTCACTGAATTGTCTGAATAAACTCATTGTTCTGACCGGATCTATGGCAGTTTGTATGGGAAGGGGCCTTGTGTAAATTTCATAGCGTCCTTGCAGTCTGTGAGCTTGGTCATATTAACTGAAGGAAGATCAACTGACAACCTGTCAGTTGGCTCATTGAATGGTAACCCCAAGCTCAAGATCCAATTGGTTGTACCAATGGCAAACATGGTTTGCCCTTCACAGTCAAAGGCAAATAGAAGGCAAAGGTGACAATATGGCTAACTTGCTTTCAATTATTCAAAAAATTCATTCCACTCTCTGCTTGTCCTTAGCTGAGGACATTGGGCCGAGCATCTCCCAGTCAGACCCTAGGAGTTCTACCAATGTCCTTGGCTTTCAGCCCAACAAGATATTACACCATTCTGAGCAGAGTTATGCAAAACCCAGACAGACAAAATGAACAGTGTGTGGGATTAGTTTAAGAGAATAATTTCCTGCACAGAATACCATTATCCACAATTTTCAGGCCTTCGCAAATAGCACTTATGGTCATTTTCAGCCCATTAGAATGCTTTTTAGGCACGATGCTGAACTAAACAGTAGTCATTGCTGCAAATCCTAGAGATGAGCTGATTGCATTACTGCACAAATTACAGGCTTTGGAAAATTATTTGTTAAGAATCCTCCTAACATACATTGTTGTTGAATAGAACATCAGGAGCTTTAATCTAATTATGATTAAAGCAAATTCCTAAGTGAAATGAGGCCATGAGAGCAGAGAATTTGTTTTTGTTTAAACAAGCCAAAGAGCTATGAAAGCTTTATTGACCTAGTAAATAAAGGAGGGTAAATAAAGAAGTCAGTGATAATGACACTTCCAGTTAGGGAACAAAGGAGGGTCATAATGCTGCCTAGTTTTCTCTGAGGAAGGTAGGATTACTAAAGAAGGGAGTGACCAAAACTTACTCACTCTTAATGAATAAGACAAGAATTGAATATCAATGAATGGTATTTTTATGAACAGCAATTAACTTCATCCTGCTAAAAAGTCAACTGACTCCAAATGGATGAAATCATTTACAAGCACACTGCTCTCAAACAACTGGGGGGAAATGTTACATTTGGCATCATTTTAGGTTTGGACACATTGAAGTGTGCTATTTAACACCTTTCTGCAGCTCAAATTACCACTTGAGAATAGTGACTTGGAATTGAGAGAAAGTAAAAACAAAGCACAGCAGGAACTGAAAAGATCCCAGTCCCTGGCACCCGGGATCCCCAGGTTTTAGATGAGACACCATGGGTGAATGGGAGCCAGTTCTGGACAAGTTGCTTGAGGAGATGTCAGTTACTTCATACATGTGAACATTTTCTTTTTAAGTGTTATAAGACGGCATTAGCCTCTGCTCACTCTCACCTTGCAGAAAGCTGGTCTCCGATTCATTAAAAGAAAAAGTGAGAGAAACACATCTCTTCTGCTCTTCCTGAAGTTAACACAACTAAGATGGCATCTGGGTTTTTAAAAAGCCCAAAGTGTCTGCCATGGTTTGTTTTAAATCCAATAGCTTTGCAGGCACTGGTCCCAGCCCAGAGTATTGGTAATAACTCCTGGTGGAGTAATAAGAGAGGGAGGGATGAGTGGGGAAGTGATAACTCCTGGCAGAACATGGTACGGATCTGCACAGAAACCAGGGTACACTCTCCCATGGCTCCGGGCTCCGGGGCTGGTCCTGTCCAGGGTGTAGGAATTCTTGGCCTGGATGCTTCTGTCCACCACAGAATCTCAAGGAAATTCAGGTGCAAAGCCCATTCAGTGTGCATTTTCCATTTGTTCATCATGCTTCATGTATGAGAGTCGAGGAGGAAACCGAGGTGTTTGGTTGAACCTTCATCCGGGCTTCAAGACCACTCTGCACCTTGGCTGATGGTGTCTGTGGACTCAACCCCTCACCCTCCGGCTGCGAACCTCTGCACTGCAGACTTACTGGGAAGCTCATGCTATGGAGATAAGGTTAGCGCCATCCTTCCATAACTCCCAGTGTTGTCAGTGACTGTCCCCTCACCAGAGGCCTGCCGTCCTGATGGAAGAAGAGTGCCACCTTTTCCTGGGCTCTTTATTCGTCAGATAGCTTCTTTCAAAGGTCAGAGGCTTGCTGAATTTATTTGAAAATCAACCCTCTTGTCCTTACCACCAGGGGCTGTTTCCTATTGGAGAATTTGAGCTGAGGGTATTTACAGGAATAAAAAACAGTAACCAACATGGCAACAATAACAAAACACTGACCAGTTAGCACATTTTTACATGGATGTGGGTTTACCATTGGGCTTTCTAATCTGTTCCATGGCTGGTGGGTCTATTTGTGCACCAGTGCCACATTATTCTAATTACAGGAGTTATAGTATGTTTTATTATCTGTTAGGACTAATTCCACCTCCCTCACATGTTTCTCTTTATTAATTGTTTTCCTGGCTATTGGAGCATGACTGCTTCTCCATGGGAACCTCAGTATCAGCTTAATTAGCTTGAAAAAAACTTGTGTTTTTTTCTGATGGTAACTGATGGACCTGACTTTTTATTCAAATCCAAGCCAACATTTTCAGCCTTTGACTTCTCTACTGACAACTGTGTTATGTTAATTTCTCAGGGGCCACTGTAATAAATTATCACAAACTGGGGTACTTATAACAAGGGAAATTATTTGCTCACAGTTCTGGAGGTTAAAAGTCTGCAAACAACAGGTCAATAGGGCCATATTCCTTCTGAAGACTCCAGAGAATAATTTGTGACTTCCTTCTAGAATGAGCGGTTCTCAACCTGTGGGTGGGGACCAATGAAAATACATCCTGCATATCAGATATTTACCTTATGATTCATAACAGTAGCAAAAATTACAGTTATGAAGTAGCAACGAAAATAATTTTATGGTTGGGGGTCACCACAACATGAGGAACTGTATTAACGGGTCACGGCATTAGGAAGGTTGAGAACCACTGTAGCTAGATTCTGGTAATTACAGACGGTAACCCTCCGCGTTCCTTGCCTTGTAACTGCTTCAATTCAGTTTCTGCCTCTGGGGCCACCTGGTGCTCTCCCTGGGAGTGGGGCTGTCTGTATTTTCAGGTGGCCTTCTTATAAGGACACTGGTCATTGGCTTTAGGGACTGTGCGAATCTAGCATGACCTCATCTTAACTAATTACATCAACCTGGACTCTGTTTCCAAATAAGGTGATGTTCTCAAGTTCCAAGTGGACATGAATTTTGGGAAGGACATTTTGCAACCCTGTATAGGACTGTTATTATGAATTAGAAAATGTGGGTGGAGACCTAGCTGGCGCCAGGCATACGAGTTCCACAAATGTAACTATTATTTTGGGGATCGCTCCCCTGTGATTTTGCTCCAACTTGCAGTCATCATCCTGTTGCTCTGGTGTCCGTCACAGTGAGTCTGTCCTAGGGATGAGCTCTCCCAACTTTTGCTCCTTTCAGTCATGCACTTTGAAGTCTCTTCCTGCTAGCCAACAGCTGTTTCTATAGCTCCACTCTCTGTTCACTAGAAAGTCCCAGAATCAGCTCCCTTTCACTCAGCTGGCATTTTCCTGACGATAAACATTTAATGATCCCATTGCATTCTTGCACATTTATAAATCGCGCCCTCGGTATCTTTAGTGTCTCTTTCATTACTTATCCAAAGAATATATGATTCTTTGTCTAACGTATATTTTCCAAGGTTTCTTGGACCATCTTATTTTTCAACTTCTATACAGAAGCCACAAACTGGCGACCCATGGGCCAAATTAGAATAACACAACTTTAAGAAACAACACGGAGTCGGCTATCATTAGGTATAACTTCTCTGCTGCAGTTTACTCAGCTCCCAACACTCCCTGCCACCTTGTACTCTAACTCACACTTGTGCCTGCCCATTCCTAGATAACACTTGAGCTTGCAATCTCATTTTATTCGATTTTGTTTATTAAAAAACATTTTTTAAGGGCAAGTTCTTATTGTTGCACAGGCTAGTCTTGAACTCCTGGTCTGAGGAGATCTTCATGCCTCAGCCTCTTGTGTAGCTCAGACTACAGGTGTGCTCCACTGTGCCTGGCTTACAGCCTCCTTGTAGAGGCTCAGACTATCAGTTATGCCCATCTTTGCCTGTCCTTACTGTATTTAGAGTCCAAAACTTTCTTGAATAAGATTTTGTAACTCTTAGATATGTTTATTAAAATCATTTTATTTTTCCCTTTTTTTTTTTTTTTTGGTATGAGGTATTTTTTCCTCATTGATTTAGGAGAATTCTTTTCATCTATTGAGCTATTTATGTTGTTGTATATGTGGTACAATTTTGCCCTTTGTTTAATATTTGTCATTCAATTGCTTCTAACTTGAAAAATTATTTAGTTTCAATTGTCAGTTTTCCTTCATGGTTTATTTTTTATACCATGATAATACAGTACAGATTTTAAAAATAGACAAATTGAAATGGAGACTATAAATCCATTATGTTTATGGACCTATTCTAAGAAAATTATAAGAAATCAACATGTTCAAAATAGTCTAGGTATTTTCAAATTTGTGTTAGTTTTGTAGATAGAGTACTTTATATATACAGCAGAGCCCCCAGAGCTGACCACTTCCCTACGTTTACCACTTCCTTAAGTCACCCTCATTTTCATAGCCAGACATGCACTTCATTATGTATCAGTGCAGTAGCCTAGCTCCTCATGTTGACCACCTCCATGTGTTAACCAGCCTCTTACAGTAATCAACTTAGAGAGGTTATACTTTATTATATTTTAAAAATCATCTTTCATTATTATGAATGCAGAGAAGTATATTTTGGGGAATTATAAAATACAGAGAACAAAAACAAGAATATGAAAACATCATATCTCACAATACATCTCATTATTTTGAAAGTTTTAAAATAAAAGAATATAATTCAGAATTTATGTTTCTTTTTCTATATGACTTGTAGCACTGGGTAACTAAAAAATTGATGGGGAAGGGTGGCGCCTGTGGCTCAAAGGAGTAGGGCGCTGGCCCCATATGCCAGAGGTGGAGGGTTCAAGCCCAGCACCGGCCAAAAAAAAAAATTGATGGGGAAACAGTGATCTTTCTAGAATATTTCAGCTGATGAATGAAGAATGATAAAGCTTGAGTATCATGTTTTTTTAGTTCTAGGTGATGCTCACCAAGGCTTATAATTAAAAATTGTACAAGACAATTGGAGAAATATGACACTACAAGACATACGATATGTTAAGTATTTATTGTTAATTTTAGGGTGATAGTTTTTTATGATTATGCTTGAAAAAGTCCTTATATGTCAGAAATAAGCATTAAAATATTTATATATAAAATAATGATTGATGTCTTCAAATTATGCAAAAGCCATAGAGAAGCAAATTGAGCTATAGACAAAACAACATTGCCATGTACTGATAAATTTGAATCTAGGTGATAGATACATTGAGTTCATTATACTTTTCTGTCTACTTTTCTATATAATTAAAATTTTCTTTTATAAAAAAATTTCTAATAATTACGAATGATTCTTATCTCTCAGGCCCTCTTTTCTCCAGGGGCAAAGTTATAATATAATTTTATTTACTTACTTTTTACTCATAAACTGTGATTTTATTAAAGTATGTCTGACTTTTTTTTGTAGGTAGGTAAACATTTTTTTAAGAATTTTGAGCATATAAATTTTTTAATTTAATTTTTTATTAAATCATAACTGTATACATTTATGAGGTACGATGTGATGATTTGATACACAGTTTGGAATGTTTAAATCAAACTGATTAACGTAATCATCACCTCACTTACTTATTTTTTGTGGTAAGACATTTACAACTTACTTTTAGTTGTTTTGAAATGTAGCCTGGCATTGTGCACGTTAGGCAAGATCCCACCAAATATAAGTTTTTATGTCACAATGACTAAAGAACAAAATCTAATCAACTATAAAATCTAATTGTTAACAATAGTGTTTACAGTTATAATTATACTTCGGACTTCCAACCACATGGGCTTAACAATAATCTTGTCATAAATACTACCTTGCTCACAAAGACTCTTCTGTATTCCCAGCACTTGTCTATTTATATTGACAAGCATAAATGAATAAATAATACATAAAAATAATATTGCAGTGAATTCAAAGAAATTGCATCAGTGAAACTTTGTGAATTATAATATGAAGACACTAAAAGGTAGGTCAGGATATTCGTTAGTAACTATTTGAGATAACTATTATATAACCAACTCCTCTTTGATGATTATTAGTTAATGGGAAGAAAGAGTTTATCCTGCCTTTGCAATAGAAATATGTGTTAAGATAACTGAATAAACTCTGATTAGTGAGTGAGAATTCTAGAGTGTGCCAATAAATTTAGGAAGACTGATAGCATTAAAATATACCCTTTTATAAAGCCTAATGAAATTAGTGATTCAGGAAAAAATGATGGATCAGTGTTAGGACGAGCGTTGGTGGGGAACTGGATTTTTGGATGATGACTTATAGCACTTATAGCACTGGGTAATTAAAAAATTGATGGGGAAGGATGGCGCCTGTGGCTCAAAGGAGTAGGGCGCCATTCCCATATGCCGGAGGTGGAGGGTTCAAACCCAGCACCAGCCAAAAAAAAAATTGCAAAAAAAAATTGATGGGGAGACAGTGATCTTTCTAGAATATTTCAGCTGATGAATGAAGAATGATAAAACTTGAGTATCATTTTTTTTAGTTCTAGGTGATGCTCACCAAGGCATCATCACATCATCACAAAAGAGAAAATTTAATTGTTCAATAAATGGATACAATTCTCATTTCTCAAATCAAATTAATCAATAAAAAAGAACAAACAACCCCATTTCTTTGTGGGCTGGAGACTTGAACAGAAACTTCTCTGAAGATGACAGGTGAATGGCCAAGAAAGATATGAAAAAATTCTCATCATCTTTAATCATTAGAGAAATGCAAATCAAAACCACTTTGAGATATTATCTAACTCCAGTAAAATTAGCCCACATCACAAAATCCCAAAACTGAAGATGTTGGCGTGGATGTGGAGAAAAGGGAACACTTCTACACTGCTGGGAGGAATGCAAACTAAAACAGCCTTTTTGGAAAAAAGTATGGAGAATTCTCAAGGCACTAAAAGTTGACCTACCATTTCATCCTACAATTCCATTACTAGGTACCCAGTTCATTACCCAGATGAACAAAAATCATTTTACAACAAAGACATTTGCACCAGAATGTTTATTGCCAATTCGTAATTGCCAAGTTGTGGAAGCAGTCCAAATGCCCATCAAGCTGTGAATGGATTAGCACATTGTGGTATATGTATATCATGAAATATTGTGCAGTCATAAAAAGATGGAGACTTCACATCTTTTATGTTTACCTGGATGGAGCTGGAACATATTCAGTCAAGTATCTCAAGAACGTGAAAAAAGTATCCAATGTACTCAATACTATTATGAGTACTTACACTTTCATACAAATGATAAAACACAAATATTTTCCAGCAAGAAGGAGGGGAGAAGAGGAAAAGGGGAGGGGAAGGGAAGGGGAAATGAGTATTTGGTGAGATCTTGCCCAGTGTGCACAATGCAAGGGTACATTTCAAAGCAACTAAGAGTATATTATAAATGTCTTTCCACAAAAAATAAGTAAATGAGGTGATGGTTCTGTTAATCGATTTGATTTAAGCATGCCACACACTGTATATCAAATCATCACATTGTATCCCATAAATGTAGACAGTTATGGTTTAATAAAAATTGAATTAAAAAAAGAGAAGGAAATCCCAGTGCCCACACTTTTGCTAACTTTTCACAGTGGAAAGGCATATTACAGTGATATATGTCATGGATTGTGAAATTGTACTGGAAGAGTAAAACTTTTAGTGCATTTATTTTAAGGTTGAAAGGTTGTGTAACATCCTTTTACAGAGCATCTAATAGACAATTCCTAAATATGGACCAAAAATATAGTGTTTTCCAGGCATAACAACAATAACAAAAAGAGATGTGGACTCCACATGATTTGGAGCTCATACATTCTACTCTTTTATATCATTGCTCACCTTTAACTATTCCCAGCCCCACTTTTGAACTGATCTCTTTTTGTGTGTGTCCCTTCATCTGAACTCTTCAACTGATAATGTGGATTTACCGCTGCTCGTGACCCAGTATCATGGTGTAATTCTATTACATTCGAGTTTGCCAGCTGAGACATTTTATTAGCAAATGATTAAACTGAGCTATTGGAAGAGAAATTTATAGTGACAACTATAGCTTGGCCTCAGTAGATGCTCAAATTGCTATGGGCAGGAAAAGACTGTCTAATGGATGGTAAAAGGGAAAACAGATGATCTTAAGTCTGCAGGAGGAGGAACAGATTTCCACCTACGACATGAGACTGGTTTTAAAAGAGCAACATCATTCTGTTAAGCTAGCAGTTTCCTTCCAGTTCAAAGAACTTCAAAAGCTCCGGGACAGAAGTATTTTATTAGAGCTAAAAAATTAACACGTTTAGCTTTGAAACGACCATCAGTGGTTTGATGGTTTACTAATTTTCAAAGGAAAAGAATACTATAAAATTTGTGACTGATCTGTGAGATGAAACTGGTTAAGAATTAAAGAGAAAAGCTTTCTGGTGACAACTCCTTGGCTAAACCATCTCATTACTTTCAACCTCAGTCACTGTCGCTGAAGAGTGAAAATCAGAGAAGTAGCTGAAGTAATTCAACGATTCTTATGTCTATGGCCTCAGAAAGTCTACAAAAATATGGATATGAGTTTGGGGTGTTAAATTTGGATGTGTTGTTATTATAAACAATGTCCCAACAAACTCCTTTGAACATGTCCATGTCCATTGTAGAGTTTCTCTTGGGGATTATTTCTTGTACCCCTTAGAGGGGTTAAAATAAACCTAGTCACTACTAACATTTTTTTTTTTGAGACAGAATCTCACTATGTTGCTTTCAGTAGAGTGCTGTGGTGTCACAGCTCACAACAACCTCACACTCTTGAGCTTAAGTGATTCTCTTACCTCAGCCTCGCAAGTAGCTAGGACCATAGGCACCTGCCACAATGCCCAGTTCTTTTTTTGTTATTGCTGTCGTTGCTGTTTAGCAGGCCCTGGCCAGGTTCAAACCCATCAGACACAGTGCATGTGGTCAGCGCCCTAACCACTGAGCTAAGGGTGCCAAGCAACTACCAACATTTCTTAAGAAAGATGATAGAGAAGGATAAAAAATGTACGTATATCACATGAAGTTAAAGGTAATGAATGTTTCATGAAATTGTTTTATTTATACATATATGTACTGGGTTATCTCGTAAAAGTTATTTTCTACTGTGGGTTTTTTAAAGAGGGTTTGGAATACACTCCACTGGCAGTGATTATCGAGGATGGATTTGATGAGTCCTGTGCTGTCTTCATATTTAACTTTATTAGGTATGGCAAAATTTGCTCTGTAGTTGGTGATATCAACTTACACTCTCATCAGCTGCATTTGAGAGGCTGCATCTTCACTAACGGTTATTTTTTTCAGATGTGCTAATCTTTTTCCAAGCTACAGGGCATAAAACAGACCACCATTTCCATTTTTATTTTCCTGATTGTTAGCAAAGTTGAGTAACTTTGCCTGGCTCTGCTGGCCACTACGTTTCCTATTCATTGATTTATTTGTTCATGGCTTTTGCTAACTTTTGCATTTTTTTTGTTCTTTTCACTTTGATTTACAGGAGCTTAGAAATATATTCTGGATACTTCTTGAGTTATATCCACTGCTAATATCTTTTTCAAGTCTGTTGCATTAAGATATATGCTACTTTGTCACATTTTGCAGTTCAGAAACTTTAAAATTTAACATGGACAAATTTATTGATCTTTTCTTTATGAGTTTTGCTATCTGTGTCTTGTTTAATAAATTCTTCCCCATCCCAAGTTTATAAAAACATACTTTTTTTATATATTCTTCTAAAAGTTTTAAAGTTTTGCTTTTTCAGATTTATATCTTTATTCCATCTGGAGAGAACTTTTGTGCGTTATCTAAGGTAGGGGTTTATGTTTCTCCAAACAGATGGCCAATTTTCTCAATGGCATTTATTGAATAATTTATTCTTTACTCAATTGTAAAGTGGGCTTTCTCATACACCATATTCCCAAGTATATGTAGCTCTGTTTGTTATTAAAAAGACTGATGACTTACAAAGTTGATCATGTTTGCTGTTAGACCCTCTCTGAAAACTCCTTGAATTTATTTAGAGAAGATAACTTTGCAGGGGACTACAGCCTTGTACTAATACATACTTGAAGGGCTTAAATTAGCAAGATACAGGATATGCAGGTGACATGCATCAAATAAACATTGAAATGCAATAGTGTCTTCTCTACAAAAGGTATTTTGTTATGAATTAGTGATTAAGTCCTCCGTGAATATAAAAGATCTTCAAGGAAGTTATCATCTGATGACCTTATCATATCAGACCCAGAACCTTTTTCTTTTCTTTTCTTTCTTTTTTTTTTTTTTTTTTTTTTTTAGACAGAGCCTCAAGCGGTCACCCTGGAAAGAGTGCCGTGGCATCACACCACACACCAAAAACCAATTCCTGGGCACAAGTGATTCTCCT